>JACEIK010002478.1:0-77377 GCA_018107945.1 Datura stramonium
CGGTGGGGACAAACGTGTCACTAATCTCAAGAAAGTTCTGTAAGTGCTGTTGCGGGTCCTCATGTGCCATCCTAGTGAATTGACCACTAGAATGTAACAGATGCACCATGTTCTGCTTCAATTCAAAGTTCCCTCCAGGCTCCGGTTTATGGATACTAGAGTTCACATTAGTCGCTTGTGGGATTGCCACTTCGCGAACTGATTTGGCTGCCATTACTTCCGGTGACAATTGTGCTTGTCCTGCGGGTGGTTGTTGTTGTACCTTTTCTTGAAGTCTCATCAGCTTTTTCTCTAGAGATACTCTCCTTCGCAAATGGATTTGATGTTCAGGTTCAAGCAACGGTTCCACAAGCTCTTTATTCTTAGCTAGCTCAGCAAGACATCCTGTCACCTACAATAAGTCAGACTAAGACCAAGTTTCTCAACACTTAAGGAAATTTAAAAATCACACAAAAACAGATAAATTCACTAAACTTCGCCGAGTCCCCGGCAACGGAGCCAAAAACTTGATGCACCCCGCAAGTGTACGGGTCGTACAAGTAATATAGTGGCCCTTTTTAAGAGCCGAAATGTCGAACCCACAAGGACTGGACCAATTCAGCTAACTATCAAGTTCAAGTGTGATATTAATTACCGAAAGTGTTGATTATAGAAGTTTTCGATAGAGTTAATTAAGTCTAGGGGCGGTCAACGAAATACTCTGAATTCACTCAAAGAGCAACATAGAGTTAAAGCCGGATAATCATGCGATACTACGATTTGCAATGGTTTAAGTATGAAACTATCAATTATCGTCTCACATAATTAGAATAGCATGCTCATGGTCTTCCGAACCTCTAAACACGACAAACTAGCCTCACTACTACATTATGAGCGAGGATGCTAATTCTAATTCGTGGGCAATTAACTACGTGGATGTGGTTTATGGGGTTATGCCATTGATTAGGATCCTTTCGTACCTCCAACCGTTTAACAAAACTTAGCTTCACAACTACTTCTTCGAGTGGTGGAGTGACAAATCTAAGTAGGTATCTTTCTCTCTTCCCATTTTATCAACCAAGCAAGGTATTAGGTATATTTCTATCCTAACCACAAAATCTTATCAAAAGACAAGAACTTTCTTACATTCTTATGTTCTTCCCTAGGTTTGCTTTATCAAGCATTTGCCTAAGTTTAACGTGTGTGTTTTCATGGTGATCAATCATAAAAACAACCATAATTAGAAGAATCTGAAAAACAACAATCGATAACTTAATTCCAAAGTAAATTTGTAAAAACACACTCATAACTCATGGCTTCAACCCTAGAGGAAGGGTTCTAGCCATTCAAGTTAAATAAAGTTACAAGAAAACATTGTTGATAACTATACTTACAAGAATTGGTAGAGGAGAAGATGAAATTGATGAACGCTAGGTGAGTTCTCCCACTTCGCCCTTCACTCCTAGGTGGTTTTCGGAGATGAAATCGTGTTTGTACGATTTTAGGAGCTAAGGAACCTATTTATAGTAAATGAGAATTGTACAAAATTATGACTGTCGTGGAATGGCAACAGTGTCACTTGGAGTGTATCGTGAACTTACGCCTCCCGTGACACGGAGTGTATCGCGGAAGCCCTCTCTGAAATGTGAATTCATTCCAACTTTTGTGTTTCGCTCAGATATCGTTTTCTCCACTTCACCAAATCATAGATTGGGTCCTCCAGTACATTATTTCCTTTAAAAACAAGGACTAATCATGTTGGTTAGTATATATTCTAATTTACATAAATCACATGAAAATGTATATAAATAAGAGATAAACAAGTTACATTAAGGTTATACGGTAGCACTTGGGCATGCAATTATGCAAGATCACAACATACCCAACTAATCCAGCCAAAATTGAAAGCAAAAAGGGACATCAAATATGAAACATATGGTCCTTGTAGAATAAGGACTCACCAAAGGTGGATGCAGGCCTCGAGAATGGACTGCGCGGGCGGAGCACAGAGCGGGTCTGTGTCACAAAATGATACAACATAGAGTATGCGTTCGTGCGTGGAATATGCAGAAAGTATGCAAGGCAAGTAAGCGGACATTTAAAATTACATAAAATCTTATAAACAATCATAAGAGTGGAACAATATGCTTGTAACATAAATACCATTAGATAACATAAGGCTCGAGGTTTTCCAAAGCATTTGTAAGTCGGTCATAATCATAATCGCCAAGAGAAAAACTCTGTACATGACTTGAGCCGTGTGCATAATCATAAACATGCATAAATCATGAGGAACAATGGGAAGATTCTTATAGCAACACATCCCCATATGAGCACACATGGAGCCAACTTGTAAATCCCTAGGCTGGGAGGGTGTTCATACATTGCCAAGAGTAGAACCATGAAGGGATTGATATCACACATGAAAGCGCCCGTTTGGGCAAGGGACGATCCGCAAAAAGGAGGTCCCATCATGTCCTATGGTGGCACGTGGATGAGATTTGAGGCAAAACACAGGCCCCTAACCTATTCGATGTTAAATACTACTCCCAAAACATATATGGTGCTCATAGGATAGCATATATGAAATTCATGGGCTAGTTAAATCATGATAGTCGTAGCGTGCTTGTAAGACGTGACCCCAGCCATGAGGTAAAGCAGTGATCGGCCAAAACATAATTAGAAAAATCACGAGGTTAGTACATACTTATAGATCATGCATAGGCTTTGTAAATCATAAGTTCATAATGGTCATTTGAATAAATACGTATTACGAGTCATAAATCATGATGGGTTTATGAATATCCATGACAAAGGTAAAGATCATAGCTCGATTCATTATAGGACATGCATAATTAGGCATAATTTAGTAGAAATTGAAATCAATAAATTTAAAATCGAATTAGTTATAAAAAGCTGATCTCGATTCATAAAATATAATTAAAACATGAAAAGTAATAACCCCATGGATATATCATTAGAATTTCACAAGATTTAAGACAAAACCCCATAAGATTTTTGAGAAAACTTCATGAATTAGGAGAGATTGAGCGCAAGTGTGAGAACGAAAACACCCGTTCATAACCTTACATACTTGCAAATGATTGATTCTAACGCTTCCGCAGATTCCCAAGAAGGAATTGAAGAAAACCTCTAAGTATTGCCTTGATCACCTCTTTAGTCTATCACTCTTACACGGATGAATATGAAAATGGCCTAAAATGAACTTAACCCTTTTAAAAGTCATATACATCAACTCAAAACGAGCGTATTTAGGCCCAGGAACTTAGGAATTATGAAATAATACACTAAATTCGCGAGAAAATAGCGCCGAGATGATCCCAACGAGGACTGGCAACAACTCATCCTCTAACCATGACTCGTGGCTTGATCGGGTGAAGTACCTTTACTCAGCGGTCTCTGGGCTCATAACGGGTACATAACGACCCACACGTAGCTAGGTGACTCGACTCGTGGTAACTATGCTCAAGTGATGTGCACTACCTTAGCTTCCAAAAATATTTCCCTACTTGTCCACGACTCACCCCGCGAGATCGTGGGAGCCGGCCATGACTCATGGGGTTCCCTAAATCGAGTGCAGCTGTCTCCACCAATTGCTCTCTTTTCTTTACTCACTTACCCGGCGGCTAACCTATTTCGTAGGGCCCAACCATGAGTCGTGGTCATGCACAGTGGGGATCTCATTTCTAAAGTTTCAAATTCATTCCTTGGCCTCCCCATGAGTCACATCACGACTCGTTGGCTCCTCTCGCGAGTCTCCTCAGGAAACTCATTACGTATGCAGTGCCAAATTTCAACTGTTTCTTCGTTTCCAACTCCGCGTCGATCTTGGGTTAGGGGCATAACAATATCTCCCCTTAGAACATTTGTCCTCGAATGTTGGAAGAGACACAAAAAAGCAGAAATTCAATTATCACGTTCAAATCTCTTTTGATCATTTAAACGGAAACAACGCGAAATGACTACCTCAGGCTCAAATTACATAGTTGTGAGTTGATTTAACAACCATACACACATCTATATACATGAAATAAATTTGGACACGTAAGGCTGAACATGAAAACTAAATGATTTTAGGTCAGCCCCGTACCTTAGCTAGAACTAGCGGTAGAGAATAAATATGGGTATCTAGCCATCATATACGCTTTGGCTTCCCATGTAGCTCCCTTAACATGTTGATTCTTCCATAATACTTTAGTGAAGATACTTCCTTATTCCTTAGCCTTCAAACACGGCTTGATCGATATTTCTACCTAACACCATATGGTGAGGCGTCTTTCCACATATGGCGTCACTTCAGGACAGCAGTGAGATCACCCAAACACTTCCTTTAAAAGCGATACATGGAATACAAGATGCAGGAGCTAATTCTCGAGGGATACTCTAATTCATAAGCCACCTTGCGAACACGTCTCACAATCAGATACGGGCCTATAACGGGCCCAGGTTTCCCCTTTTCTACGAACCTCATCACTCCACTTCATGGGAGACACCTTTAGAAATACCCAATCATCACTTCAAATTCTAATTATTGTCCTCTCACGTCGTGAAAGGACTTTTGGCGACTACAGGCGATTTTCAACCTGTCCGCCTCAGGCGAACCTTCTCCATAGCCTCCTTAGACCAAATCGAGATTCCACTATCATCATCAACTACCCAGCCTCAAACCATCGATAGGAGACCTATACCTCAGCGCAGAGAGCTTGAGCGTGCCATCACGGATCTTTGGGCGATACAGTTGTTGTATGCAAACTCGATAAGAGTTAATGCTCATCCGGCTACCTCTAAAGTCGATCACGCATGCTATCAACATGTCCTCGAGACTCTGAATATTCCGCGCTGCTTGACCATCTGGACTGGGTGGCTCAACTATGGCCCGAGCTTAACATGTACGAGCCCTTGTTGAAATGACCTTTAAAGCGAGAATAAATTGGGTACCTTTGTCTTATATAATGGACAAGGGAACTCCATGTAATCATACTAGCTCTCGGATATATAGTTTGGCATAATCCTGGTCGAATGCGTAGTTTTTGACCGAGTAGAAAATGTGCGGCCTTATCGTACTATCTACCACAACCCAAATGGAGTCATATTACCAACGAGTGCGAGGCAAACTTGATGAAGTCCATGTTGATTTCTTCCCACTTCAGTAGGAATACTAATATCTTGAAGCATGCCTCCTGGTCAGTTATGCTCGACCTTTACATGCGATAGTTCGGCCACTTTGAAATGAATTATTTGATATCCTTCTTCATGCCATTCCACCAGATAGACTTCCGTAAGTCACAATACATCTTGGTGCCACCTAGATGGATAAGATACCTGGATCCCGTAGACCTCGTACAGCACTCGGTTCACCGAATCACCAACATGTTTGGAACACGGGCGATCTTGATGCCAGAAGCATACCATCTCCCCCTTTGGAAGATCTCTACCTTCGATTTTCAACGACTCCTTTAACTTTAACAAAATCGATTGCTCATCTTGCCTAGCTTTACATCAGTCATCAAGGACGACTCTGATCCCTTCTGAACAACGACACCGCTATCGGTCAATTGACCAATCTAACTCCCAACCTTGTGAGTCGGTACACATCCCTTCATGACTCCTTTGCTTCCTTTGTCCACATGAACACACTTTCCATAGAGAGTCTACTAAGCGTATCCCGCTACTACATTAGGCCTTTCTCGAATGGTAAAAGATATTCATGTCATAATCCTTACGTAGCTCTAACCACCTCCTTTGCTGTAGGTGAGTTCCTTCTACATAAACACATATTGTAAGATTTTATGGTAGTAACTTACATTCACATAGACCCATTACAAGTAATGTTTCCATATCTTCAAGGAGAATACCACCGCGCTGACCAACTCGAATCATGGGTCAGAACAATTTCTTTCATGATCTTAATTTGTCTAGAGGCATATGCATAGCCTTTAGTGTTGCATCAATATACACCCAAGTAGATCCTTGAAGAATCACAATACATGCGATCCCATCGGTACCCTTCTATAGAGTTAAACATCGGTCTTTGCGATGAAAGTCGAGGTCTTGACTCTTGGAAGCTCTTCTTACAAACCTCGGGCCGTTGGAATTTCACCTTCTTCTTGGTCAATTTGGCGAAGAGTGCTACAATAAAATAGAAACCTTCCAAAAGATCTCCATGACCAACTGACTAAACCCAAGAAACTATGAATATCGAAGGGTTCCACTTAGGTCTAGGCCAAATTTTCACGCCTCTATTTTATAAGTCCACCATTATGCCTTCGATGCACAAGGCCCAAAAATGCTACGGAGTTCAACCAAAACTACCGCTTCTTTGAATTTGACATATAATTGACGTCCTTGAAGTGCAGCCTTATTCTCAAATGAGCAACATGTTCCTCCTTGCTCAGTATATCGGGATGTCATCAATAAACGAGAATCACGAGCATATTCAAGTATGGCTTGAACACCTTGTTCATCAAGTATATAAAAGTTGCGGGGAGCATTCGTTGATCCAAAGACATAACTACAAACTCATAAGGACCATACGCATCCTAAATGCTATGCGGGATGTCACTCTCTCCCCAGAACCACAGTACAGTGATACACGGACACGAAATCTATCTGAAAAACACTTGGCACCCACGAGTTTGGTTGAACAAATCATCAATCTTGGGTTGAGGAAACACATTCTTTCACGGTGACTTTGTTTAGTACTAGATAATCAATATGCATGTGAAGAGAACATCTTTCTTTCGGACAAGCTGGTGCATCCATGGAGTCTTGCTCGATCTAATGAAACCATTATCTATGAGTCCTTTAAACTGCTCTTTTAACTCTTTTAGCTCGGTTGAATCCATTACGCATAAGGAGGAATATATATAAGCTGCATGTCGGGTAAAAAGAAAAATTCCAAAAAATCAATTTCCCTCTCGGGAGAACACTTGGTAAATCATTAGGGAATACTTACAGGTACTCTACTCTTTTGGAACTAGCTAAATAGTTGGGTCTCGTACTCAACATCCTTAACCCTAACTATATGATACGTACAACCCTTGGAGATCATCTTCCTGGCCTTAATATAGGAAATAAAATGACTGCAAGCACGGCAAACTTCACCACTTCCCACTCCTAGGCGGCTCACCGGGAAAGCGGAACATCCTTTCACGGGTTCTAAAATTAACGAGAAGCATAACACGCGTACAACCAATCCATTACAAGAAGAAGAATAATATAAAAATCAGTCAGCTAACTCTACAAGGTAACGGAGTTACTTTATGTAATATATTGATCGGGCACCCTCATAAACCCACCTATTTATAATCGAATCACCTTAGTATAGTGAAAATGATTCGACGAGTTTGGGACTAACTCAGAAGCTACTAGTAATATAAGGTATCACAAAAAAGGTAGCCCTTGGATCCCAACAAAGCATAAGTATCGAGGTGAAAAACTGTGTATACAGTAACCATAGTTGGTGAAGTCTCCTACTCTAAAGGGTGGCGGGCATATAACCTATTACAGCGCGGCCTTGTTGAACTAGTCGAGCACCTGGCAGGGGACATGTACAGAGCGGGCGCATACGGGCTGCGCGCCTACGTCTAGCGAAGGGGAAATCCACAGTACATGTGACCGGATCTACCACACCCAAAAAAAAAAGCATACGAACTTGACTAGGAACCTCCCACTGGGTGATTCTTTCAGCACCTACATAAGCTTGGAAAGTGCGCTCTATCTACATGCTACTCTAGCCCCTCAGTCCCGAAGCCTGTTGTACTCTCACAGTCCCGCTTGTGATCTAGATGGTGTACTAGCGTGGTGCTGCGGCAAGGCACGTGATGAGGCTGCTAGCGTTGTCCACCCCGAACTAGGGCGAGAAATCCATAATTGTTTGTCTTGACCCTCTTGGCCTCTCTGCGCCGATACACGGCTCCATGCTTGGGCATGCCACACTATGCGGGGAAAATCTATATCCGTGCGGCTTGCAAATGATACTCTGAGTCATATCTCGTAAATGCCACTCCACGAATAAATCGGCTCACCCAGCCCTCTAGTACGCCACTAACTACGGTGCATAGTTAGATAAGCGGGTGAACTCCAGGGCGTACTCTGAACCAACGCCCATACCGCTTCTTTCTATTTACAAACTCGGTCGCCTTCGGTTCCTCATATCGCAAGGAAAGAGCGCGTCCGAAGAAATTTGCGTGAAGCTTTTCCCAGCCTATAGGGCCTACCCACGGCTGCCTACTATCTCTCTATTGTTTAAACCGAGATATGTGCCACCTCTCTATTGTACCTACGTGACCTGGTGATTTGAGAACCTCGTACGATGGCAATTCATGCGGGTTCTCGTCTACCTTTGACCTAAGGAACTGCAGGCGGGTTCATTCTCGAGTCTCGACTCGAGTATTGCATTGCATTGTCATTTATGGAGCATGCACAACCTCCTGGCGATTGATGATGAAGGCGTATTTTACGCACTTCATAGACATATTTGCCCATATATTACTATGTTTTGAGAACAAATTATGTGTGTTTGCATGTGTTTATGTTATATATTTGTAAAAATGGCTAACACATCCCGATTAGCTCGGGGCTAAAAGTGATGGATTTGGGTGTGTTTGAGATGTTTTGATTGAAGTTGAAGAAGATGGAATGTCTTAAGCAAGATTAAAGAAAGAAAAAATAAATGGAGTGCACTGCTTCTTGCACGAGCCTTACGACTAGCTGCGCTACCATATGCGCGTGTATTTTTGTGCTGCACGGCGCGGTCTCCACTCGAGCAAGCGTGTGCGTGACGCTCAGCCTTTCGGCACTACGGGCGGCGTGAGGCGCCCTTCCACCTACGCGATGTAGCCACCCAACGCACCAAGGGTTTGCAACGGCAAAAATTCAACTCCTAATTCAACTAGGTAAAGGAACTTTCAATCCCAAATCAAATGCGCAAAGAGCAAAGAAAAGCATAAAATCTACTATTTTATAAATACCCTTTTATTTTCATGTAATAGCTATGTCTTTTGCAAGTCTTCAAGGAGGATTAGATTTTTACGTCTCATGTTTTTTAGATACAAGTTTGGTGTCTTACGTTTTGAATTTTGAGACGATTGTTGAATTGTTCTTCCAAAATTTTGCATTAATCAAGTGAAGGTTCTTCGGATCATTGTTGTAAGTATTAACTTATGCTTTTGTCTATGGATCTTTATTATTTTAGTTATAAACATGATAGGCTAAAACCACCACAAGTAGGGTTGTGGGAACCATGGTGAATTAATGAGCTAAGGTTTGCTTGCTTTGACGTGATTCTATACCAATACTAAACGCTTATATTGTATTCTCTTCATGCTTAAATATTTCTTAATGGTGTTTAATGTTAGGACTTGCCCCGAATTCTTAACTTGCTTAGGTCTAGAGGTAGAGATTAGGAAAAGGAACTACAACAAAACCTTTATCTTGATGATCATTGTATTAACTTGAGTTGTGGTCATGAGGATAGTTAAATTTGGGACATATTGATAATGGTTAATTTGCAATCACTCATGAAACCTAACTCGGTAATTGAGTATATTCATCCAACAGGGGCCCCGGTGACGCATTTAAAAAATAACCAGGCTATAGTTTTTGCCAGTCTTATGGATAGATCATTAACGTAAACTCAGAAGTAGTTAAGAATCCACGGGGAACGCTTACCCTAGTTAATTGCATTAATTTGGAAACAACCATCAATTTCTCAACATTTATTTCAATCCTCTTAGAAAATAATTGACTAAAAAGGTTAAGCACTAGCATTCTTCTACATCCTTTCATTTCGTGTGGGATCGACCCCAAACCTCTAGTTGGATTCTTTATTGACAACATCCGCTTCATACTTTGGTAGGAGGTATGGTTTGAGCGTTATCAGTCTGACCTTAGTGGCATGGTAAAACAAAGCGGCCAAGATGTGACCACGGTCTCAACGGTATCTTGATAAAAATTAAGGTAATCCAAGATACCTATGTCGTGCCGCGACATTAAATGGGAGCACTACTTGGGAGGCAACCCAAGATAATTTTTTGTTTGTTTTTATGTGTTTGTTCAAGTGTGCAGGTGTTAAGTCACCAATTTTAAAAATTTGAGCATGAAATCACATAGATGGGGGAAGGCTGGCATTGCGCCCCACAGAACGACGAGTAGAGGCTCGGGGAGTTCTTCTTTCACCCTTTTACTTTATGCGTTATTGCTTTAGCAGCAGGGACGGTGTGACTGATTAGGTGCGGGGTGGGAGAAGTGAACTTCATATTTTCATGCATGCCTTAATTTCTAAATTCACCACATATGGTAGGCCTATTTTTTTTTGAAATTTATGACTTATCTTGCATCCTTCTTTGTTTTTAGTAGTTTAAGTTTTATTTTATTTTGGGTTCCTCGGGTTTTTTTGGGTACTTTTACGGTGGATAGTCCTTAGAACCAACTAGAGTCTAGATTTTTTTATTTTTTTATTCATTGAGTCATGACTTTTCCGACGATGGATGGATGGAGACCGTCTTAAGGGTAAGTAGTCATTAGGAAGAACAAAAACTTAGACCCTATGAACGCTTGGTGCTTCACTTTAGGTATCATTGAGACTTTATTGAATTTACTCAAAATGCATGAAAAAGGTAGAAACACTTAGTCTTTTGGGAACTTGAATCTTGTACTTGAAAAAAAATGGGCTTAATTATGTTATGCATGCAATATGGATATATGTGTTTATGTGATCTTGATTTCCATTGTTAAACCATTTTGTGCCAATGTGTGAGGAATTTTTGATATACTTCATACTTGTAAATTGATGTCTCGAACATACGCATTTGTGTGTGCAAGAAATATGAATGATGGATTTAGGAAGTGATATAGGTGTTTCTTTGATAGCCCTATTTTTATCCTATTCTACCTGCCTTAATTGTAATTATCCTAGTTAGCCATGTTGAGCCTTAGCCTATTTGTTTGATAGCCATATATAAGCTTGAATCCCTTTTTATTGTATTCACTTGTATTTGATCTAAATGACTCCTAAAGCACTTTAATGATTTTTTTTTGTAAGAAAGGAACATAATTGGAGAAGTGAATGGGAAAACTAAAGAGTGTGGTGAATTAGAAGAAAAGAAAAAGGTGAAATTTTGCTAAACAAGGACGGTGATTGTTAGTGGGAAAAAAAAAAAGAAAGATCTTTGAAAATTTGAAGATGAAAAAAAATGTGTGTGAATGAGCTCAATGATGAAAAGAAAAAATTCTCACTAGTCACCCACAATTGAAAAATTGAAAAATAAGGAGGTATAAGGAGAATTTGGAAATTGAAGGAATATTTAAAAATCAAAGAATGTTGTGAGTATTAAAGTGCTTAGGGAGCTTAGTCACTATCTTTTCCAAATAGTCTCTACACTAGTCCCTTAGCTTACATTACAACCAAATTTAAGTCTAATTGATCCTTTATTCATAATTCTATATTAAGCGGATACTAAGGGGCAAGCCTACGGGTCGTCGTTTGCATGTATGTTGAGTTCTTTGGGAGAGTGAGTGTATCTTGTTATATTTATTCCCAAGTTAATCTTATTCTATATTTTGTGTGAACGGAAACTCTCCAAATTTTTGAGGAAGCATGATGGTAAGTCTTTGGTAAATCTTGATTGCTAAATTACATATAATTCATGTTGGCCCAAAATATGTCTAGATGAGTTAGTTTTCAAAAGTTAAGTGATTTAGAACTTTGACATTTTAATGTTGAGCCTATATGCATGTGAGTTAGTTGTTTGAGATTCATTGATTTGTCTCATGATCTTAAGTGCAAGTAGTTTGTTCGTAGGATGAATTTTATGCTTAAATGTGAAAACGGAAGTAGTAGATTGTTCGAGGATGAATAATAGTTTAAGTATGGGGTGTTGATGAAGGGCGTATTTACGCACTTCATAGAAATATATTTTCCCATACTTTACTATGTTTTGAAGCAAAAATTATGTGTGTTTGCATGTGTTTATGTTATATATTTGTAAAAATGGCTAACACATACGATTAGATGTTTCGGGGGCTAAAAGTAAAGGATTTGGGTGTGTTTGAGGCGTTTGGATTGAAGTTGAAGAAGATGGAATGCGCTAAAAGCAAGATTAAAGAAAGAAAACATAAATAGAGTGCACTCCTTTGTAGCGTGACCCGATCTGCGTGAGGCAGCGCTATTTGCGCTACGAGATGCGCGTGCGGCCCCTGTGCGTGCGATTCCATGCGCAAGCGCCCAGGTCTCCACGGCGGCGTGTGCGTGATGTAGTGCAGAAGCTGCGTGATGACATGTGTGAGTGCAACCTTTACAGCGCTACGGTAGGCGAGGGCCCTTCCACCTACGCGATGTAGTCCGCGGCGCACCAAGGGTTTCCAACGGCTAAAATTCAACTCTTACTTCAACTAGAAAAAGGAACTTTCAATCCCAAATCAAATCCGCAAAAGAACAAAGAAAAGCAAAATCTACTCATAAATACCCTTTTTATTTTCATGTAATTAGCTATGTTGTTTTTAAGTCTTCAAGGAGGATTAGAGTTTTAAGTCTCAAGTTTTTAGATACAAGTTTGGTGTCTTACGTTTTGAATTTTGAGGCGATTGTTGGAGTATTCTTCAAAATTTTTGCGTTAATCAAGTGAAGGTTCTTCGGATCATTGTTATGAAGTATTAACTTATGCTTTTGTCTATGGATGCTATTATTTTAGTTATAAACATGATAGGATAAACCACCACAACTAGGGTTGTGGGAACCATGGTGAATTAATGAACTAAGGTTTGCACGACGTGATTCTATATAATACTAAACGCTTATATTGTATTCTCTTCATGCTTAAATATTTCTTAATGGTGCGTAATGTTAGGACATGCCCGAATTCTTTACTTGCTTAGGTCTAAGAGGTAGAGACTAGGAAAGACTACAACAAAACCTTTATCTTGATGATCATTGTATTAACTTGAGTTGTGGTCGCAGAATTGTTAAATTTGGAACATGGCCAGTAAAGGTTAATTTCAATCACTCATGAGACCTGGTCGGATGATTGAGTATAGTCATTAATAGGGAGTGGTCGGTCGTTTGAATGAACCTAAGTTATCGAGTTCTAGTAAAGTATTAGGATAGATCATTGGCGTAAAACCCAAAGTAGTGGGATCTATGGGGAACCTTACCTAGTTAATTGCATTAATTTGGAAACAACATCAATTTCTCAGCATTGTTGCCAAAAATCCCCCTCTTAGAAAATAGTTGACTAAAAAGCTTAAGCACTAGCGTTATTCTACATCCTAACCATATTCCCTGTGGGATCGACCACAACCTCTAGTTGGGTTTCTTATTGACTCTTGTCCTTCATATTTCGGTAGGAGGTATGGTTTAAGCATTATCAATTGACTTTGGCAGTCAAGGCCTGCATGAGCAACGAATAGCGGCAGAAACTCGGCATGGGCAGCGGCTCAGTGCATGTGCTCTAAACTAGTGGGGCCCTCACGGTGCCCATTCCGTTGCCATTCTCATGGTTGTCTGCTGTTTATATACCTCCTACCATTCATTCTTGGAGCCATGATTTTTCAATCGAGAATAACACGAATTAGAAGGATAGGAAGACATTTCATCGTACGACATAGATCATTAAAGAGGAACATTTCCTAAACATCTTCTAGCCTCGCCGTCATAAGTGTGGGCGATTCACACCTGAAAAAGACTCTACTTAACGTGGCTTTTCCAGACACCCTAGAACAACAAACACAGTAGCTACGATACCAAGTTTGTCACGACCAGAATATAGACCCGGATCGGAACACGGGATAAAGGAGCCCTAGAGAGACTCCAAGTCGACCCATGGTATGAACATTCATCTAACATCGTATCATTAAATGAAATATAACAGATATAGGAAAAAATATAAACATAACATAACATGGCATGATAAGCGGAACATACAAAATATATAGCGGTGAATACTATAATTGATCACAGAAAGTCTCTCTTTGTAATCGAGATGGGTTGATGGGACAACATCCCAACTAGCTTGACAAAGCCAGAAAAAGAAATCAATATACGAAAATGGTCCTCGGAGAATGAGGACTCACCAAAAGGCTGGATGCAAAACTACGAAATGGACTATTGGTGAGCACGAGAGTCGGGTCTGTATCATGAAAGCGATGCAATATAGAGTATGCGGTCGGTCACGTGGAATGTCACCAAGTATGCAAGGAAAATAAATGGACATTTAAAATTACATAAACAGTTTATAAGCGATTATAAGGAAGGGAACAACATGCTCGTAACATAAATTCCTTAAGATAACATAAGGCTCGAGTTTTCAAAACATTCGTAATTCGGTCGTAATCATAATCATAAGAGAAAATATTTGCGAAATGACTTGAGCCAATGTGCAAAATCATAAACATTCATAAATCATGAGACGATTAGGAGATTTATATAAGCTGACATACCCCATATGATCACACATTGATCTCGATCTACGTAAATCCTAGTCGGGAGGGTGTTCATACCTTTTCAAGGGTAAAACCATGAAAGGCGTGATATCACACATTAAAGGGCCCATTTGGGAAGGGACCGATAACAAAGGAGGTTCCATCATGTCCTACGGTGGCACGTAGTTTTGAGATTCGTGGCAAAACACGGGCCTCGAACCTACTCGATGTTCGGTACTACTCTCAAAAAATATATAGTGCTCATAGGATAACATAAATGAAATTTATGGGCTAGTTAAATCATGATAATCGTAAGCGTGCTTGTAAAGACATGACTAGCCATGAGGGTAAAGCCATTGAGTCAGACAAAACATAACTAGTAAATCATGAGGTTAGAAGTACACTAACATAGATCGATGCATAGGCTTCGTAAATCATAAGTTCATAATGGGAATTTGACTAAATCTATATTACGAGTCATAAATCGCGATGGGTTTATAAATATCAGCGTGTAGTAGTAGAGATCATAGCTCAATTCATCATAGGACATGTATAATTAGGCATAATTTAGTAGAAATTGAAATCAATAAATTTATAATCGAATTAGTTGTAAAATCTAATCATGATTCATAAAATATGGTGTAAAACATGAGAAATAATAACCCATGGATAGATCATTAGAATTCCACAAGATATAAGATAAAACCTTATAGGATTTTTAAACAAAACTTCATGAATTAGGAGAGATTGAGCGTTGTGTGAACGAAAACACCCATTCATAACCTTACATACCTGCAAATGGCTGATTCTAACCCTCCCTTGAATGCCCCGAATTGAAGAAAGCTAGTGAAGTATTGCCTTGATCACCTCTTTAGTCTATCACTCTTGCATGCATGAATATGAAAATGAACTTAAGCCCTTTAAAAGTCACTATTCATAACTCAAAACAACGTAGTTTTAGGCTCACAAGACAAAATTCTGAAATAGCCCTTATTAAATTTGTAGAAAATAAGCGCCAAATGGTCCCAACGAGGACTACGACTCATTCCCTATAACCACATTTCGTGGCTTTATCAAATGAAGTACTGCTTTCAAATAGGTCTTTTGGGCTCATAACGCGAGAGGACATGCGGAGCTTATGGCCAGGGTGACCGCGGCTTGTGGTCACCGTACCAGTAGTGTAATACACTACCTTAGCTTCCAAAAAATCATTCCACTGCCTTGGCGATGATGAGGAATGCGACCCGCGACTGTGGGGTGCCCAGATTGAGTGCACTATCTTCTTTCCTCTCTTTTCTTACTCACCCACCCCACGGTGACCTAACGACTCGCGTGGGGCTCGACCTGGCTCGTGGTCATGCACTGTGAGGATCTCATTTCTCAAGTTTCAAATTCATTCCCTAGCCTCCTGAGTCACATACGCGACTTGTAGGCTCCTCTGTGGGACTCCTCACAACTCGTTACGTATGCAGGTGCAAAATTTCAATTTTTCTTCATTTCAACTCTCGGGCACGATCTTTGGGATTACGGGGTATAACACGGGGTTATAGTTCAATTATTGACCCATAGATGGGCATGGAGCAAAATTTAGAGGCATTGGAAGGAGCTAAAGGTACATACGCTCTCTTGGCTTGATTCCCAGAGACTCATACTATAGAATAACTACTCTATGTAGCCTAAATGCTTCTAGCTCTACATTCTCTGTCATAGAAGCATTACTGCGAATACTCGGTATATTTGTCCGATAAAGTCTTGCATATCCTCATCTAGATCGAGACCCTATAAGCGGAGGCTCGGGCCCAAGGCTTCGTGGGCCTTGGAAACCTCAGAATGCATTCCTTTAGCTTCTTCAATGCTTCAAATTGTGCGGCTCCATGCACGTATCTATACGGGTCAATAATTGGTGTAATCTATCCCTTATCCCTGCGGTATTTCAAGAGATGCAACGGAGTTTTCGGGTCAACCACTCTATCCCACTTTAGGTGGTACTAGACTTGGGGGTGTTTGGGCATCTCTGTTATAGTTCTGTTGGAGATGGAGGGGCTATAGCAGGGAAGTTTGGAGACTCACTCTGTGCCTCCAATCTATCTCCCTTTGATTGGCTGGAGGCGGCTAGTACCCTACATTGCTATGCTAATCAATCTCATAGCCATTTGCCTGCGTCACAAATTATAAAATATATGCATGATTTAGACTAGATAACACTTGTAAATTCATTCTAAGAACGATCTATTAGTGAATAAAATTGAAACAACTCCTAAATGCCCGTAGTCTCATGATTAAAAGGATGGTTCACAACATTCCCATAAGCAAGACTCACAATAGACCTGACATTATGGACACCACGAAACTTGACACAGTGTGATACCATGTTTTCACGCCCAAACCAGAGGTAGAGTGCGTCTGAACTTGATCAGTGATTGAGAAGCGCATTTATATAGAGAATTTGAATATAACCTTTAGGCCAGTTAGGCCACTGTCACTATCAACCATAGCGTAGAAATGGGCCAGACAGTCTCGACATACCACAAACCCGATGATAAAATGTATCGATAAAATACATATTAACAACCAAAATGAACTATGGAAGGCTAGTAAGGCCACGCTAGCGAAACTATATAAGCGCGCACAAATAGTCCACGAAGTCTCTTAGAGTAAGTAGACTGAATTTCGTAGGGCGGGGGTCTCGCACCCATGTTTGTACACAAAAACTAAGTACAATTAGAACTAGACACACGACTCACAGGAAAGAAAGAACATACCAACTCTTGGCTAAATTTGGGCTCCTATTTACCTTTGTCGATCCAAGCACAATACATACACACCTGCAACATGATTATAGGGGTCCCAATTCTAAGGGATGTCGTACGAAGAAATGCATTGGTTTGTAAGGCCAGAAAGTTTGTGAAAAAATATTGGGAAAGATAAATTGAATTAGAGGTGGGAATAGCAACAACTTTGACACTCTGGAACCTATCCGCGTGATGATGGAAAATAACAAGCTGAACATAACTCAAAAATAAGGTAGGGAGATATAATCTATAACTCTGTAACCTGCTACCCTATACCCGGACTCTGTTCGCAAGCATAGCAAGCGCTCATATGCCAATACTTTTGTTACTTGGATCGGAGTTTATAAGAATGACTCGGTGGCTACACGATACTTGGACCGGGATTTAAGTATGGCTACATTAGTTGGACTAGGATTTAGAGTTTCTGATACTTGGACCATGACTTTATATGGCTGAGCCTAATACTTGGACCGGGATTTTATATATATAGCACATCGCATAATCAACCATTTGATACTTGGACTAGGAGAATGCGACATTGCACAATCAACCATCGATACTCGAACCAAAGAGGGCGTGTAGTAATATAATATGCAAGCCCAGTACAACATGAGACAAACTAATACTCGAACCCGGCAAGCTGAATAATGCGATATAACTAACCCAGAACAAGTCCAACTCGAAGGACCAACTAAATACATTACCTAACTTCGGGTAGAAGGGGACATGAACATAGCTTGACTCCAAAATCTTACTATAAACTGAGACTCGAGGAAAATGGCATTGGATCTCTCTTACGGATTCTTAGAATCAACTTTGGATACTCAGACCCTACTTTGAAATACTTGGGCTCCACTTTGAATACTTGGGTTCAACTTATAATGCTTATACTCGACTCAAGCTCCTTTCCCGGATTACTTAGATTTAGTTAGAGTTCTAGGAATCATAGGATTCCTAAAACATGCTTTAAGAGTACTTGGACTCAATTCTAGATACTTAGGATTGACATTTATTTAACTTGAGACTCGGTAACCCAGTAATTTGCCCTTAGCTTTAGGAATAACAGTTATAGAATCTATTTTAGGTATTAAGCACTTTAAAACATATGTATATAAGTGTAGGTGTACATATTAAGGAATCTTCCTTATTGGTACCCTCATTTGTCCCTTCTTATATTAACACTTATTTCTTAAATTACGTTAATCTTATGTCACCATCTTAGCTTCATTTCCAATTTCATATAACAACTTGAACTTCAAACATGATCAAAATAACTTATATAATATAATTTAAATGACAAGCTAATAATTTACGTTGATAGGTCTCGGACTCGATGTAACGCTCGACAACAATCGACACAATATTACACTTTAAGTGTCTCTTTTGAAATTTGGACATAATCTCAACACTTTGGCTTCAATTGATCATGGAACTTAAAAGGTTGCTTATGGATTAAATCTGCGCCTCCAATACACCCAGAAACTTGTAGGTTTCCTTTACAAACCATGCAAGTATTGCTTGAAAGAGCAGCATGGGACGCCTTACATGCCTTATTTTGATGAGTTTTCTTTAGCGAAACTCTTTCTTCTACAACCAGAACTTAGCATACGTCAATTGCCATGACACAACCATGTTAAGTCTAACTTTAAAGCCAATTTTTTATCCGGCCAAAATTCCCTGGGCGGTAACCATAACAACACCATAGGCAACATTTAGTATTTCTTACTACAACTTGTTCTACAAGCTTCTAAGGGAAAATAAAAGTAAGAAATTACCTATATTCCCACTAATGAACTCAAAAAATATAGAGTATATTCTCAGAAAAAGCACGACTACACGAGCTACAAAATGAGTAGCAAATTCACACTGACAATACACAAAAATCGACACCTCAATATGGTTTCCAATCTCTAGTTTTAGCTAAGTTTTTAGGAAAGTTTAATAGGTAGAAATATTTACCCTTTGCTTGTCTTCAACTCCTACTAAGGGGGAGTACATTTAGCTCCTTCACTGCCTCCAAAATGCGGCACCTTACACTTTACTTGAAGTGTAGCAAAACTGACTCACCAACACATCACACACACCTTGCAAACACTCTTCTATCTTGTCTTGTATTTTGGTTGTGTTGTTCTTGAGTTTCTTCCTTATTCCTCTTGGTTTAGCTGCTGGTAAGCAAGAGAATAAGGGTACTAAGCAAACTGCTCAAATCTAAAAAAAGGATGAAATGATTTCAAGACAAGGCCAAACATATATATATATATATATAGTTGAGGTGGTGGATATGACTTCAGGTAGCACGTTGGCCATAGAGAAAATTTAACATCCGTGAAACACGGAGGGCCAACACCTTGCCTGGCCAGCCTAGCCACCTTACCTCGTTAGTCATGTAGTCTATGCATTCAAACCTCGACACTCCTAGACGTTTACACTTCACTTATGCTTCACTTTCTCAATAAAAATGCAAAGACAACCTTAATCAATTAACATCAACTTACTTACAATACTTTCAAATGTCAAAATATTTGGAGTGTAATTTCTTTATAATATGATTATGCATGCGCATTCATTTGTCACTGGATCACGGATATGATACTTGATATCGATTGAAGATCCAAGAAAAATGACTTTTCATACTTGTGATGCCGAGGGGAAATAGTTCGGGCGAGTTATATATCTTTTATACAGGAAAATGGTTTTGACAATTCTTGGGAAAAATAGTTTTGAGCGGTATGAACTTCACGAGTCTCATATGAGTCCTAACTCACAACATGCCAACGTGGGATGAGTGTATATTGGTAGGATCATTTACCATTGAATTACATCGCATTGTATTAATATTATTATTTTTGCATCGATTATATGTATTTCTATCTATCTTCTTTACTTGATGTCGCATTTTAACTCATGGATGATTATTGTGCTTTCTAGTCCTCGTGTCCCTAGCATAATGAGTTGAATTATATGATTAACTATCTACTCTTTTCAGTCTATTTACAATACATTGAGCACTTGTGTAATCATACTCATTCTACTCTTCTATACCTCTTGATGTTGATTATGCTCTTAGTATCATTAGGCCTTGCTGACTTGTGTCCAAGACAATCATTTCTAGAGCTTGTGGCTTGACTACATGATGATGGTTCTACGAGTGCCGAGACTCTCTCTGTCCATTGCTTTTCTATCTTTTCCATTTTAACGAGGTGTATTAGTCTTGAAATAGTTTTATTTAACTCTTAGTTACTTTTGTACACATAACACTAGGTTACGCATTGTAGTTGATTATTTTCGCACTTATGTCTTTATATGAAATCTAAATTATGATTTAATTCCCCTATTTATTTAATTTTTGCATGAGTGATTGTTACAGTATTTTGGGAAAGTTTTTGGCTTACCTACCGGACAACTATTGTAGGTGTCATCACAACTCTTGGGTACAGTCGTGACAATTAGGAACATATTCTCTTGTTCTACTATTTTACTTGATGAGCTATGTAAGTACCTACTTTGGGGCTAGCCTCATTTATTGAGCCTTAGAGGCATACTTTCATGTGCTACAAGACTTACGACCTTAGAACTACTTGTAAGTGATTTCATTTGTAAATGATAACATATGTTATCATGTGTCAAAAGAACACCCTAGAGCTTACCTATCCACTTGATAACTTGAAATGACATAAACATTGTTTTCATGTATAAATTATTACTTATCCACGCTTGATGAACAATCTAAATATATTTGAGTTACCTTGATAGGCTAAGTTATGAGTCATAGTTTTAGGAAGTGTTTCGATTTTTAATTGTCTTCACTTGCTCATATTTGAGATCCTATTCATTTGATTTTTATTACATTATTTACTTGTTATTCTATCTACCTTGTATACAAATATATTTTTACATGTACTTACATCCCTATGAGTCATTGATAAGCCCAAATTCATCTCTCGATGAAGTATAAAGAGTCGCTATTAAAAATATAGAGGTCAACTAGGTTGGGGTCAAATTGTCAAATGTGAGTATTCAGGTAGTCAACATTTTGGAGGGGTTTTAACATGAAAAGTAATAGATTTTAAGACTTTCCCTATTGCTTATTGATGTGTGAAAAACTTTAGATTGTATTCATAATTAAGAATGAACTAAATTGTGTTCCCGTGATTTTATAACTTAGAAGGTTTATTGTGTTGATTTATCCTAGTTATTTTCATGAAAAATTTTCATCTAGCGTCTCTCGACCTCGTAGATGAATGTCACTCTAAATCCTTTCAGACTTTAGGTATTTATATTTTAACCCTCGTCATTAGTCTTAAATTGATTATTCTAGTTAGAGCTCAATTCATTAGATGGGGGTTGGTAGACTCAAATCTAGCATTATCGGTCTCTTTTCTAACCTATATACCTCTTTGTTCAAGAAAGTAAAGCATTAACGCAAGTTAACATTTTGCGGTTAAAAGGAAATTACAACGAAGAGTATAATAATACATGCATAATCACAATTTAAGAATCAACATCATCATTATCTACGTTCGTTGTGCTGTCATGGTTTCAGCAACCCTAGCTATGGGATTTAGGTACTCATGCTTATGTTAACAATATAAAACTTCATATAAGAATTCCTTGAAAATAAACTTACAATAGAGAATACGAGAACTTGGAGTTGTATTATCAAAGCATGATACCGAGAACAAATCTTTAAAGATCCAAAGAACAAAATCATAAATCATTTCTTTTCTCTATAAAATTCTCAATATTTCAATGTTTTCCAACTCGTAGCAACTCTATTTTTCCGTAATGATTTGTAAGAAATTTTAGAAACCACTATAGAAAAGCTATTTATACATAACGAGTCCTAGGCTAAGTAAACTAGGAAAACTTAGCCACGTTAGCACTCCATTTTCATGACGAGTTCTGACTTGAGACCGCGACACGGTACTTAGAATCACAAGTGAACTGACGAAACCCTAGTAGAGCATATTCTTTGCTAAAATACGATCGAGAGAATAATCATAAGAGCGGAAGGCGATAAGAGAAATAACTCTTGCTAAATAAATCTAAAAATACGATATAACACTTTTACGAAAGCCTTCGAAAAAAAATGAACTGATTAGTTGCGAGGACAAGCCCCAACTAACTCCAATTTCTAAGACTAAATAAGGAAAAATATACTTGAAAATGACACTTCGGCCCTCGAAAGATGAGGGCTCACCAATGAAACTACTAGAAGTCGCGGTGTATTGCTTTATGGTCTTGGGGAGTTTGGTACTGAGCCTATATCATAAACGATATAGCATTGAAAGTATGCATCGGTACTTTGAATGTATAGGTATGCGAGAAGAAACTAAAACATATATATATTGTGTAATAGTAAGTACACCATAGAATAACGTGAAAGCTCAAAGCGTGTCCTAAGACTAAGTCGAACTACTTATCTGGAAGTGTTCTAAGAGTCTAAGGACACAGAAAGAAACTATGTTCTAAGACTCGTTAGAGTTTCTTTATACGAAAGTATCGTACTTGATCCCAAGAATAGCTATTGGTGATGGGTAAATCTTCTTTTGAGTTTTATCTAAAGCTGATAATAGTCAAATTGTTGGTGACATTCTACGGAAAAATTAAGTATATTCATAAGCATAAATGTTAACCTCAAGTTGAATATATATATGCTAAGATCATACTTAAACGATATTCCATGGAAAACATAACATTTCGAACCGGCTATTAAATCATACAAGAATCAACCCAAGAGTCACGCTAAAATTGAGAATGCGGAGCATTTACAAGTCGAAAAATAACATCTCGGTCATAACATGATGATACTACATATGGAAACTTAAAAATAGTGGGGAGATAAGAAATTGACAACTAAACATACACCTAGGTCATGATTTATAGAATTTCGGGCTAGGGTTCTTGAAGAATTTGGGACCTGAAGGTGAGGAAGAAACCTTTGTTGAAGTCCCCACATACACGAATTTCGGGAGTAAGAAAATTCTTGAGAATCTACGAGAAGAAATTAAAACCCTTGTTCTTGCGCTTTCACTTTCTATCGGAGTTTTCATGGAGGAATTCTAAGAGTGAAGGTAATAATGAGGGAGGAATGTTGGCCATTGTCCTCTAAATTCATCAAATATATTCTAAAAAGAATGTAATTTAAGGACCAAAAGCGGGAATATATGAGAATACCCACAGGTAATATTATGAAATACGAAATTCCTAGAGGTCGCAACACTTCTAACAGGACAAGTGACGGGTCATCGCAAGCCCCTGTGGTGTGGTCTCCACCCGTGGGCTTAAACGAGATTTGCCCAAAAGTTTTCCCCAGTAATGGTTAGGGTAATGGGCCATGACTTGTCTGACGGACCATCATCCACTCAAGTCGGCCTTAAACAATGGGGATAGAAATGCGGGTTTAGTTGGCGATCACCGCGAAAGGCCATCACTCACTTGGCCGGTCCATTGAGCCTCACTTCCACCCAGGGTGAAAGGAGGCGATCCTCGACGGTACATGTGACGGTCGTCGTCCAAGCGATAGTCGTCAACTCGCCACGGAAGGTGCGATGGGTAAAATCTTCCCACAGTCGCCCCGATACCAGGTCGACATCTTTTAATCCTTTGATGCAATATTTCACTCTAGGGGTTCGAGGTGTTACAATATCTCCCTCATGAGAATATTCATCCTCGAACGGAGAGAGGTTGACTAAGCTGAGAAGGGGTAGAGAAGGAGAACTAAGAACTATAGAGTTGAAACTAATGGAGTGGCCGACTCTGACTCAAATACATGGTAGCCAGATTCATGAAACGTACACACGAGGCTATGACATACATGAAAAGAACTGATAGACATGATGTTTGACAAAGCTTGAATAAAGTGCTAAGGGAAACTTTTACTGAAATTTGTGAATATGAGATGAAAGGAACAAGTGAGGATATTTAGCCATCATATACGCCCGGCTTCCACATAGCTCACAAATTTGGTTTTCTCATAAGAATTTCTGCAGAAACTACCTCCTTTGTTCCTCAACTTACGAACTTTGACGGTCCAAAATCGGAACGGGAACCTCTTCATAGAGACTATCTTTACACCCACACTCTCTAATGGTACATTGAAGTTGGATCACAGTACATTCTTCAACAAAGATAGATGAAGCGGGTACCGTCTTAACTCCTGACAACTCCACCTCATAAGCCATATTGACAATGCGTCTCGGGATACCGTAGGGACCAACATATTTGATATGAGCTTTCCTTTCTTTCAAGATCTCATCACCCCTTTAATAGGTGAAATTTTGGTATACCTAATCTCTTCGACAACAAATTCCAACTCCGCTGCTCACCCATCATCATGATTTAAGCCGACTTTGAGTTGTTTTCATCAGTTTCCCTAATAAGTTAAACCTTTTTCATGGCCTCATGAATTGATTCAGTCCCTATAAAAGTAGCTTCACCAACCTCAAACCACCCTATAGGATATCTACACCTCTTACCATATAATGCCTCAAATGGGGCCATTTGAATGTTGGAGTGGTAAATTTGTTGTGTGCAAACTTGATAAGAGTAGGTGATCAACCTTCCCTTGAAATCGATCATAAAAGCCCTAAATCCTCCAAAATATGAATTTTCAGCTTGTCCTAGCCATCTATCGCTGGGTGAAAAGGCGTATTGAGCTTAACACATTTTCCAGTCCTTTCTGAAAAAGACTTCTAAGTGCGTGTGGGCCGGGTACCTATATGCGAAATGATGGGACAAGGGCACTCCGTACAATCGACTAACTCCCGAGATATATAGTCTATCATAAATCTCTATTTGAATATGTGGTCTTCGCGAAGGCATTTTTTTTTTTTTATAAATGTGCGACTTAGTTATAGGTCTCCCTGACCATTCCAAATTGAGTTATGCTTTGTCGGTGAGTATGAGGTAAGCACAGCTGATGAAGTCCATATTCACTTATTCCCACTTACATGTAGGAATGATAATATCTGAGCCATAACTTAGTCTCACGATGTTTAACCTTGACCTATTGGCAATTTGGACACTTAGTTGTGAATTACGCAATGTATTTTTCATTCCTTCTACCCCGGTAGACTTCCGCGGTCACGGTGCATCTTAGTAGCTTTGGGTGGATGATGCACGGAAATTTGTGACCAGTTGTATTCAGCACTCCAAGTCATCTATATCTAGAATGCATAACCTACTTGGTAGCAGACACGCCCATCTCCCCCTTTGGGCTTCCACCTCTTTCCTTAGGACTACTTTCTTGACTAAAATAAGATTGGGTCTTCATCCTTCTTTGACTTAACCTCCACCACGAGGAGGATCTACAACATTACGAGTACAACTCCCTTTTTAAGCTGAATCAACTAATTGAACCCCTATTTGAGCTAGTCTATAGATATCCTTTACCAATTTCTTTTACCACTCTTCGACATGAGTAACACTTCCCAAAAACATCCTGTGAGGCATCGGCCACTATATTGTCCTTGCTCAGTGATACAACGCACTCATATCATAATCCTTTAATAGTTCTATCTAATTCTCTTATGAATATTCAAATCCTTCCAACTAAACACATACTAAAAGCTCTTGTGATCGGTGAAAACTTCCACGTGAGCCCCGTAAAAATAGTGCCTCCAAATCTTCAAGGAAAACACCACCCTTTGCCCATTTCAGATCATGAGTCGGATAAGTCTTCTCATGAACCTTGGGTTATGCATAATATAGTATTACCTTGCATGCATCGAACACAATCGAGCCAGCTTTAGAGGCATCACAATAGATCTAGTATGTCTGGACCTTATTGTAGGGTCAAGACTAAAAGTATTGTAGTGAGTCGAGTTTTCAACTCCTAAAAGCTCTTCTCCTGAATCGGACCATTGAAACTTTGCACTTCTCTGAGTTAGTTTGGTCAAAGGGAGGCAATGGAGGAGAACCCTTCAACGAGCCAAGTCTGTTATAGTTGGCTAAGCCCGAGAAACTCTGATATGCGATGGAGAAGTGGGTGTTTTCCGGTGTCGTTGATTATTGCTATCTTTTGAGAGATCCTTTTGAATGCCTTCTTTGGAGACCATATGGCAGGAAACAGCGATTTCGGCCCGAATTCACACTTGCTAAATTTGGCGAATAACTAGCGATCCCCAGTCTGTGAAAACTATTCTCAAATGGTTTTGCATGCTCATCTTGTTAAAGTAAACCGAGAATATTATAAAGACAATAACGAACACGAGGTATGGCTTGAATACCTGTTCATTGGATCCATAAAAGTTGTAGGAGGGTGGTTGGGTCACAGACATAACTATGAATTTGTAGTAACCGTATCGAGTTTCGAGGATTTGTTTTTGGAATGTCACATTCTCGACCACCGAGCTAGTGGTATCTGATGCGAGGAATTACATCTTAGAGGAAATAACTAGCTCCTTAAAGTTGGTCAAATAAGTCGTCTATCCTTTGTAGAGGTACCTTTCTCGACTTTGACTTTGTTTAATTTGTGATGGCCAGATTCACATTTTGAGTGTAGCATCTTTATTTCGCACAAATAGAATTTGAGGCATCCCTTGGAGAGATATTTGCTTTGATAAAGCTACTTATCTAGAAGGTCTTTTAGATGTTACTTCAACTTCTTAAGCTCGATTGGAGCCGTGCAGCAGAAGGAATAGAGATGGGGTGCAGGTATGCGGAAGAAGGTACATCTGCAGAGAATACATTTCTGCTCGGGTGGGACTCGGGAAGATCTTCGAGAAACACATCGGGAACTCATTACGAATTTGGAGCCGGCGAAATTGTCGGGGTCTCAAAAAACTAGAATCTTTGACCCTAACCATGTGGTAGATGTACTCCTTAGCAATCATCTTCTAGTCTTTAGTATATGGAATGAAATAACCCTTAGGCTTGCTTTGAAGTACTACCCTTTTACTCTAGGAGCGCTTGTTAAGAAGCTAAAAGCAGCGACCACGGTTCTCTGATCAACTAAAGCATAACAAGAATGTAGCCTTGATCCATGCTCGGAATAAGGTCGGGGTGACCATATCTAGCTCCCTCTTTTAGATCCAGGCGGGGTGACTTTATGCAATGGCGTGTTGGACAATCCCTATACACTCGCTAGCTGCGGCTCACCAATCGGAGAAAGGGCGAAAATGGTCTGAGAAGTTTTGGAGTTATATGAAATTGGAAAGAAATATAAGTCACGAAGGAAAGTGTGTCTCTCGAATCTGAGTAACATATACATCATGCGAAAGAGACATAGCATTACTAGTCACTAAGTCCAAATTAAGTTCTCTTGATCTTCTTGAGGAAGACGAGCATAGAAATGATTACAGTAGTGAACACCACCTATACACGAGTAATTGGCACATTAAGAGTAGGAGACGATAGGGCTACTAATGCCAGTAGACTAGGCTTTTCCCCATCTTTGTTGATGGGCACTCTCTCAATTTATGACCCAGCTAGCCATAGCAACAGCTCTCCTTGCCCCAACGACACTTTCGCCCTAGGTGGTTGCCACACACTTAGGACATCTTGGAAGGGTGCGGCGGTGGCAGCATGGCCTGGGGACCCAGGGCACGATGTCCGTGCCCCACTATCCGCATGGGTCCTTGGGGATGGAGCTAGGCGGGAAGGTGTTGAAGGCCTCTGTTGCTACTACTTGGAGCGTTACCACTTCACGATCTCTGTTGGGAATACTCAAATTAACTGTTCTGGACCATTTACTCTCCCTCTCTATCTCCTTCCAACCCCTTTTCTTCTATCATTTGTCATGAATGATTAAAATGGAGAGGTCTATGTCTTTAATAAGCATGGAGGTTACGCATTCCTTCACCACCAAGTCTAAGACTCCATTAATAAACTTGATCGTGCGATCCCTCGGCTCGACAACCATATCAGGCATATCTCGACATTTGGGTAAACTTCGGTGCATACTCCTATCTTGTCATATTATTCTCCCTCAAGTTCATAAATTCAGTACCCTTAACTTCCCTCAACTTTCGGAGAAAGAACTTGTCCAAGAATGCTGTAATGAAGTCATCCCATTACAGGACATACGCACCATTTTGCTTTCCTTCCTTCCATTTCTGTTACCATATCTGAGCCACCCCTTTCGAAATTTGGTAGGAAGCTATATCGGCACTTTCTATAAGGGTAACATCCATGATTTGGGTGATCTTTTGCATCTTATGATGAATTCTTGCGGGTCTTCTTCAACCTCGGACACAGTGAAATACTGAGGGATTCATCAGGAGTAAAATCCCAAACCACACAGCGTGAAACTGCGGCCCATTTGTATTAGCGCACCTGGCACGCTGGGTAAACTGGTTGGTCATAAATGCAGGCCAACATTCGGATAGCAACTTGAAAGTCTCACGTGGGACACTGGTCATCCTAAAGAGTGCACGGGAGCTGGTGGGATAAGCAGTTAAGGATTTCCGGAGTCCTCCTTAGTTTCCCCTTTATGGAGGAATTATCAGGCGGCCCCGAAAGGGCAAAACACGAGTTAGGAGGATAAATTTTTGATATCAAACTCTATGCACGATAAGAAATATAAAATAGTAATTTTCCTAAAAATGCCTCGTAGCCTACCCCTCATAAGCGTGGCACTCTTCTCACCCATGAAAATATACTTTACTTGAGTGTAGCTTTCAGACATCTAGGACACTCTAAACTACGATGCTTTGATACTAATTTTGTCATGACCCAAGTTCACACTCTGGATGCGACGTGATATTTAGAGTCACAAGTGACTCAAGCAAACCACAGTAAAGCATATTCTACTAAAAACTGATACATTGAGAATAATCATAAGAGCGCGAATAAAAAGAAATAATTCTTGCTAAATAAATTACAAAATCTAATCATACACTAAAAACTCAAAACATATTTATAACAACTTTGTCTTAAAGCCTTGAAAAAATAAATTGATGAGTCGTTGGGACAAGCCCTTGGATAACTCTAATGTCGTAAGCTAAATAAGGAAAAATATACGAAAATGGCACTCCGGCCCTCGAAAGATGAAGGCTCTCCTAATGGAAGGCTGTTTGAGTCGGCCGAGTGACTAGGCTTTGTGGTGTTGGGGGTGGATACCTAAGCCTATATCATAAAATGATATAGCATAGAAAGTATGCGTCAATACTTTTAATGTGAGTATGAGAGAAGGAACTAAGGCTCAAAGTAGGGATATAAAATTATTCTTTGATTTGGTTGGTATTTTTAGGTTCAAGTGGGCTTTCGAAAAATCTTATGATCCTTTCTAGCAAACCAATCCTATGACCTTACTTGAAGACCAGCAGGCAATTTTAGATTGTACACATAATGTAAACAGGAAAAGGCTCTCACACATGTCGTCGGGTTTCATCATCTACTACCAATTATTAAGCTAGTACATGTAAGGGCAAAGTCCCAAATATGAGACCCTAGTCTTGGGTAAAAACCAACGAAAAATCTAAAAATTTGCCTCAAAATGACTCGTGAGATGAGTCGTGGTGTGCTGACGCGCCGTCGTGTGAGTCGTGATAAGCCTCGGTAGTTTTACCTCTTGGACCACGAGTCCCTACCCAAGTCATGATGTGATGGTATGGATCATGGTCATGAATTATTGTTTGCATCTACGAGACGAGGTCGAACTTAATGAGTCATCGGATGATCGTTGGACCAAGTGACGAATCATAGTGATGAGTCATGGGATAAGAGCCAGTATGCAACATGATTTTAGTGACCACGGAATGATGTAATGACTCATTATATGAAGTGATGACTACTCATGAGGGAACCATGAGATGAATTTCATGGAATTTTCAAGACTGGCCCATTGACCATGAGTCACGGGATGCCTCGTAGTATCAAGTGATGACCCATCTTTTGACCACCCATGGTAAAGAAGACTAGATAAATGAAAATTGGGTCCATAAGTAACGATTGTTCACCACGATTCATGATGACAACCAACGATCGTCGTGTGACCCATAGTATTTAGATAATCGATTTTAAGTGTGAATTTTAGGGTACTTCTATAACTTCTTATGCTTTTAACTCCTAAACTAAGTCATTTTGGGATTCTTGGGAATATTAGGGGGTTTTACTTAGCCTAAACTCCTATTCTGTCCTAACATCGTAGATTTCAAATCAAAAGCTCTCGAGGATTCTCAAACGGGTTTATCTTCTTGATTCTCTTGGGTCTCAAGTTATATCAAGAATTCTTCATGCCAGGTATGTGGGGTCATGAATGAGAGATTTCTTCCACCCTCATACCTAATATCAAGTCTAATGCTATGAATTCAATTCTCATTATCTCCATTATGATTTAATGAATTTCTAGGGTTAAACCCCTTTTAGGGAAAAAACTCTATAATATTCTATGGAATTGATTCTCTCATGATTCTACCTTTGTTTTATGATTATTATTACATGGATTTATATGAAAAGCTCTCATAATTCTCTATTTTAAAGTTAGAATGATTTACTCAAGTATGTATGTATCTAATTAATATCAATTTTATGTATCACGAAATTTGAATTTTTAGCATTATTTTCATGGCTAGTTCACATGTCGAAAGTTATGAATTCATCATGTTTAAACTAGCCATGCAAAACCTCCATGTTTCAAGTATAATTATGAGCATTATGTATGTTTTGAGAGTATTATTTAACGTGGGAAGAGTTCAATGCACCCCGGATCTGAAAACCCCGTGCTATTTGTATGATAAGAAGTTCTCACCAATAGAGAGTATGCCACTTTAGCTAAGGGGTCCCCACCGATTGAGAATGTCTCCCTTACACCCTCTCTATCGGGCTCATGAGTGATATCACTCCTTCATGGTTCTTACTTTTGGCAAAGGTATGGACACTCTTACGACAAAGGGTGCGGGTCGAACTCCATGATACTCACTTGGAGTATGTCGGTTATGAGAATGTCCCACTTTGTTCAATCATTTCATGTTCTTTACGTTGAGGATATATGATATCATGTCCTATAGTATTTTTGACTCATTGATCAGTTTATGAGTTTTATTTATGATTTCAAATATGTTAAGCTTTATGAATTTGTTTTGAAAATCTTAGGTCATTATCACTTAGTTATGATGAAAATCTTATGTTTTATGACTATATCATGATCATGATTTTTAGCATATTATCCTTACTCTCATGTTTTACTTATCCTCCATACTCAATATATTCAAAGTACTAATGAGATACTTTTGTGCTATATCATCTCATGATATATGTTTTGTGTCCGATCTGACCTCGCTTAGCTAGATTCTATCTTCTAACATGATTTAGCTTAGTCTTGGTGAGTCCTCATTATTTAATGATGACATTTTTTATTCTTTCTTCTTTTTTAATTTTCGTTGCGAGACTTAGTAGAGGCTAGTTAGGGCCTCCCTTCGGCTCATCTTATGTTAAGAGGCTTTTCGGACTATGATTTATAGATATGTAGTAGTTTGACTTGTTGTCTAGTTTATACATTTTTATGAAATCTTAGACTTCCTCTTATACCATGTCTTATGATTGTTTTCTCTTAGTGTGTGCTTATACTTATGTCATGCATGTACCATGGTTACCTTGGATCCATTCTTGGTTTTAGGTCCCATGTCATGTTCGGGGTCTATGCTCGGGTCATGAAAAACTTTGTATCGAAGCCGAGTTTAGGTGTCCTAGGGTGTTTGAAAGGCTGTGTTAAGTAGTTTGTTTTCATGGGTGTGAAATATGACACACTTATATGAGGAAGAGTCTGAGACATTTTAGGAAACTTTCCTTCTCTCATTCTCTATGTAGTGCGATAAATTCCCTTACTCTCCTAAATGCCTCCTCGAAGAACAATTGAAAAAGAAATGGCAATGGCAATGGTATGAGAATAGCCGTACGGCTCGCGGAGCCACTTTGAATACTTGAAGTGATTAAATGCGAGTTTAGGCGGCTTTTCCAAATGGCACAAGCCATGACGGCCCAGGTTCAACCGGCGAGACGGTATCGCCTATGAACACCGGTGGATTGTTGTAGAAGCTTCGTGTGAGAGACATCACGGAGATAAACTCGTCGAGTGTATGATTAGGTGGATGAGGATCACGGAGTTCATTGATGAGATCTAGAAGATCACTATAATTATAGGTATTTCTAGAGAAGAGTGCGAGATTTGTGGCCTCCTTCGACTAAAAGGGTAGCTCATACATGGGTACGAGCGGTGGAAGGAAGGTCGTAGAGGCGGGCACAACACATGTTGATTGCAGGATGAGTACATTACAACTTTCTTGAACAAATTCTTTCCTCGGGAGATGAGGAAAGCAAAGGTTGAAAAAGTTTATCAACACGAGAAGCTGAGGAACAATATATGTTAGTTTAGGATTATGCCTTCAGAGTTCTCGGTGTCCAAGTATGCCCCGAGAATGGTTGTTGGTAGGGCTTGCACAAGCAAGCTTGTGTCGAGAAATCTTAAGCTTAGCGGTCGAGTGCGGGACCACTATACTTATCAGTGATATAGATCTCTCGAATAATGATTCATGCCCAGTAGATTGAGGAGAAGAAGTTGAAGGAGAAGGAGAGAGAGAGGGGCCAAGAGGACTAGGACGAAACTTTGAGTATTCTCGGCGAGCGGGTGGTGGGCGTGCTCACGGTCCACGTCAAAGGTCATCAATTACCCAGCTTCATCATTGGCTAGCATCCCATCCGGGACTAGAGGTGACCAAAGGGGTAGAGCACTAGGCTCTAAGACTTAGGGAGCATATCCAGGAGAGGCCCAGCATTCCCCGATTTGCAAGAAACATGGTAGAAACTGCCGGATGAGTGTTTAGTTGGCTCGAATGCTTGTTTATGTATGATAAGCCTAATTCTGAGACTCATAGATTTTCCTTGACAAAGATAAGTGATGGTAAGAATTCGTGCCCAACCACCTTTTCGGCCCCGACTCGCCTATCCTAATAGGGCGCATCATCTAATCTTTGGTGGAGAATAGGCAAAATTATTTCTATGAACTTTTCGTCACATTAAGAGTAGGAGAGCTCACCAAATGTGGTTAGGGTATATTATGAGTTTTTCACCTTGATATTTATGCATTGCTAGATCCAGGGCCACATCATCTTTTACCTTATGTCACTATTAGCCGGTGTTAGTCCGAAATCCTCTCGAGAACCCTTCTTGGGGAGTCTCTCCAATTGGTAAGTCGGTTTAGCATGGAAATTTATACGAAGGTACGATTATAGTTCTCCAAAAAGTTAGATCGGCGGATCTAGTAGAGTTAGACATGACTGACTCAATGTTATCTTTGGTATGGACTAGTTATATTCTTGTTATGCTTTAGTAAATTATAGGACAGAACAACAAAATTTCAATTTTCAATTGAAACAGTACTAGAATGGAAGGGTAGTGCATAGTGCCGTGGGTCACTTTGTCTCATACCTTAAGGCCGGGGAATATGATTTCCAAGGATTGTGTATAGCATTTGGTTGGTTAAGGATTCCAAGTCTAGAACTCTAACTCTTCGATCGAGTGCAAGTTGTTTGTGAGTATCCATAGAGTGTTCCTAAATGATCTATTAGGAGTCCCTCCAGAGGAGATTGATTTTAGGATAGACCTCCTTCATGATATGCAGCCTATTTCCTTTCCTCCTTACAAAATAGCTCGAGTGAGCTTAAGGAGTTGAAGGATCTCTTAGATAAGGATTTAATTAGGCCTAGTAAGTCCCCGATGGGGTGCTCCGAGTCCTTTTTCATACGGAAGAAAGATGATTCTCTTAGGATATGCATAAAACTCTTGCCATTGAACAAGCTCCTGATAAAAATAAGTATCTCATTCTAGGATTGATAACTTTTCGATCGGCTTAGGAACTTGGTTATATTCAAAAATATATCTCGGGTCGTATCAGCAGCTCGAGTTATATAAATGTGACATTTTGAAGACAACATTAAGGATTTAGTATAGTCACCATGAATTCATAGTTATGTCTTTTGGACTAATGAATGCTCCTGCATATTTTATAGATTTGATGAACGGGGGTGTTCAAGAAGTATTTAGATATTCTTTTCATCATCTTCGTAGATGATATCCTCGTATACTACGATAGAAATGAGGAGGGCATGCTACTCGTTGAGGATTGTGTTACAAATTGTTAAGGATCATCGGTATTTGCAAAAGTTCAACAAGTTTGAGTTTTGTTTGAAGTTAGTTGCATTTCTTGGGCATGTAGTGTCTAGTGAGGGTGCTAAGGTAGACTCTCAAATTGAGGCGGTGAAGAATTGGCCTAGACACATTACTCCTACCAATATTAGAAGCATTTTAGTTGCATTGGCCATCATAAGAGGTTTGTAGAGATTTTCATCCATTGCATCACCTTTAACCAAGTTGACTCAAAGAAATTCAAGTTTTAGTAATTCGTGCGTGTGACAAAACTTCGGGAATTAGAAACTGACTCATTTTTTATTTGATCTTAACAATTTGCGGAGGGCACAAATGGATTTGTAGTGTATTGTGATGCCTTTGATTGGCCTCCCGAGTAGTGTGTTGATGTGGCATGGTAAAGTCATTGCCTATGCCTCGGGAGCAGTTTAAGCATCATGATAAAAATTGCTCGACACATGACCTTGAGTTACCAACGATGGTGTTTTCCATGAAAGAGTTTGAGGCGTATTGTATGGGGTGCGTATTGTGATGTATTTCACGGATCATAAGAGCCTTGATGTGTATTTAGTCGAAGGACTGAATTTACGACAAAGGAGATGGCTGATCTTTTCAAAAGACTACGACATGAGTGTTTTTTATCATTCGGAAAGGCACAAGAGTGATTGATTCTCTGAGGTTTCCATAGGAAGTGTAGCTCATGTGGAGGATGAAAAAAGGAGTTGGCTTAAGATGTCCATAGGCTCACTTCGTTTAGGGGTTCGCATTACGGATTCGGGCGATGGTGGTGCCATTGTTCAAAATGGTTCAAAATCTTCATTGGTAACGAAGTTAAGGCGAAACAAGATGAGGATCCTATTTTGGTTAAGTTGAAAGAAGCGGAGTTGGAATCGGAAAGTGGAGGTTTTCTTTCAAGGGGCGATGGTGCACGCGGATATCAAGCCGTTATGTGTTACAAATGGATGACAGAAGATGTTGAGAGAGGCTTAGAGCTATCAATACTTTATCCACCTAGGTTCCACCAAGATGTGTAAGTGATCTACGGGAGTATATTGGTGAAAAATGTGTGAAGCATATTGCAGGATTTATGGCTAAGTGCCAAATTGCCAATAGGTTAATGTTGAGCACCGGACACCGGGAGGTATGATTCAGGATATCGGTATTCATACTTGGAAATGGGAAGATATAAACATGGGCTTTATTATAGGTTTTCCTCGTACGGCCGATAACATGATTGATTTGGGTGATTGTAGACTAGATGACTAAGTCAACACATTTTCTACTAGTTAAGGCCCATAGATTAGAGTCAAGGATTGTGTTATACTTTACATTCAGGGAGTTAGTGATTTATAGAGTCCTTTGTCCATCATTTCGATTGGGTACTCGAGTTCACCTTATAGTTTTGAAAGTCATTTAAGAAGGGCCTTGGTATTCAGGTTAAGCTTAGCATCACTTTTCACCCACATGACAGTTGATCGGGGATGAGTGGACCATTAGGACTTTATAGGAAATATTGAAAGCTTGTGTGATTTATTTCGAAGTGTGGGATGATCATTTGCATCTCATTGAGTTTGCTAACAATAATAGTTATCACGCTAAGTATTCGAGATGGCTCCGTTTGAGGCTCTTTTATGGGCGAAGATATAGATCACCCATTGGGTGGTTTTAAGGTAAATACTATGTTGATAGGGCCGAGATTCATTTATAAATGCATGGGCTTAGTTCATATTATTAGGGAATAGGCGAAAACAACTTAGAGTTGTCAGAAATCCTATATGGATATGAGGAGGAGAGAGGTCGAGTTTGTAGTTAATGATTAGGTGTTTCTAAAGATGACACTCATGAAGGGGTAATGAGTTTGGTAAGAAAGGGGAAACCCCCGCCCCCAGTGTTGGTCACTTACGGATTTGAGACGTGTTGGAAATGTGGCTTATGAGTTGGAGTTGCGGTAGTTGCTTAGGTGTGAATTTCATGTGTCCTTGTTGAAATAGTGCATTGATGATCGACTCAAGTTTTACTGCCCAGTAAGAGATAGCCTCACTTATGAAGAGGTTCATTGATATTTTTGACCATCAGGGTTCAAGTTGAGGAAAAGGTCGCTTACGCCAAAAGTCCTTTGGAGAATCGGCTAGTAGAGGAGCTACTTGAGAAAGTAGTAGATATAATGGCCAAGTACCCTCTGGCTTCCCTTCCAACTTAGTTCCGATTATAAGGTACTAGTTTCCTCCTTAGTACTCTATGCGGTTTCATGTTACTTTCATGTCGTCCAGTTCATCTCTTATCTTAGTATGCATGCATGTTTCATGAATTCGGTAGTTTTGGTCGGTCTCGAGAAATCTATTAGAACCCTTCTCGATCTACTGCTCTGGTTGGTGATTCGATTTATGGCTCGGCGAGTATATAGAAATTGCCCTTTCACGAGTCCTTCAGAAGTCACTTCAATAGATCTAGTAGAGCTAGCCATGATGAATTTTGATGTTATCTTTGGCATGGATTGGTTACGTGCATGTTATGCCTCAATAAATTGTAGAATCCATGAGGTAGAGTTTCGATTTAAGGTGAGCCATTCTTAGAGTGGAAGGGTAGTTCGGTTGTGCTTGTAGGTGCTTCATTTCCCTACCTTAAGGCCGGAAGATGATTTCTAAGCATTCGTGTACCATCTAGTTAGGGTTAAGGATGCTACATTTGAGACCCCAGACTATCGATCCACAGAGTCCCCATAGTGCGTGAGTATGCAAAGTACATTTCCGAGATGATCTATTGGGGATTCCTCTGAAGGGGGTGATTGACTTTAGTATTGACCTTCTTCTCGATACACAACCTATTTCCTCATTCCTCCTTATCGGAATGAATCCAATGACTAAAGGAGTCGAAGAAAGCAGTTGGATCTCTTAGACAAGGGTTTCCTTCGGCCTACCAGGTCCCCTTAGGGTGCACCGGTTCTCTTTGTCAGAAGAAGGATGGTTCCTTTCGAATGTGCATTGACTATGACAATTAAACAAGGTGACAATGAAGAATAGGTATCCCCTCCCTAGGATTGATGATTTTTTATCGGCTTCGGGGTGCTAAGTGTTTTTCAAAGATATACCTCGGATCTTGTTATCATCATCTTAGGGTTAGGAAGTGACATCAGAAAACTGACCTTTAGGACTCGGTATGGCCATTATGAATTTGTAGTTATGTCTTTTTTGACTAACGAATGATCTGACTTTCATTAAGCTTATGAACAAGGTGTTTAATCCATATCTAGATTTAATATTCGTGATCATGTTCATAGTTGACATTCTCGTATACACTCGGGCGAGGAGGAGCATGTCGCCCATTTGAGGGTGGTTCTACAGAGTCTTAAGGATCGCTAGTTATATGCTAAGTTCGGCGAAGTGCGGGTTTGGCTAGACTTAGTAAACGGGGGTCATGTAGTGTCAGAGTGAGGTGTACAAGTGGACTCTCAAAAAGATAGAGTCTGTGAAGAATTGGCCTAACCGGTTCTTCGGATATCAAGAGTTTTCTTGGGTTTGGTGAGTTTACTCTAGGAGGTTTTTTAAGGATTTTAATCCATTGCGGCACCATTGACGAAGTTGACTGAATAAAGTGAAGTTTCAACGGTTGGAGGCTTGTGAGAAGAGTTTCCAGAGTTGAAGACTCGACTCCACCTTAGCACCGGTGTTGACCCTGCACGAGGAATGCCCAGGTAGGTTTGTGGTATATTGTGGTGCCACAAGGATCGGCCTTAGTTGTGTCTATTAATATAGGACGAAACATATAGCCTATGCTTCTAGGTAGTTTGAGAAAGCCCATGAAAAGAACTATCAAACTCACGACCTCAAGTTGGCGGCGATGGTATTTGCCTTGAAGATTTGGAGACACTATACGCCATGGGGTCCATGTGTATATTTTCACGGACCACCAAAAGCCTACGGTACGGGATTCACCCAGAAGGGTCCCCAAAATCTACGTCATAGAAGGTGGTTGGAGCTTAAATATTATAGTATGAGTATCCTTTATCTAAGGTAAGGCTAATGTGTACTTGACGCTCTTGAGTGTCGTGAGTGTGACCCGTAGATGAGAGAGAAAAAAGAGAGTTAGTGAAGGATGTGCATCGGTTTGCATTAGGAGTTCATCTTGTTGACTCAACAAATGATGGTGTCATTATTCGAGTAGTTCGGGAAATCTTCCTTGGTGATCGGAGTCACGGATAGACAGAGCGGATCTATTTATGTCAAGTTGAAGGAAACTATTCGGAATCATAAAGTGGGCTCTCCCAAGGAAAGATGGTGTACTACAATATCGAAGTGCGTTTGTGTGTGGTGTTGATAACTTGAGGGTATGTTGCATGAGGCTCATGGTTCCATATATTACATTCATCCGAGGAAGCCACCAATATTTACCGTGACCTATGGAAATTCCATTGGTGAATGGTATGAAGAGTAGACCAAGAGTTGGCTAAGTGCGGGGTGTATTAGGTGAAGGTTGAGCATAAAAGACACGGAGGTGCTTGAGGACATTAACATTCCTACTTAGAAGTGGGAGTAAATCAAGATGGACTTCATACGAAGTTGCCTCGTACTCTGACAGAGTATGACTCTATTTGGGTGTTAGTAGATAGGTTGAGTAAGGCGGCTCGTTTTCCTAAGCAGGTCAAAACTGCGGAGCTCGGTGAAGGGTTATGCTAAGTTATACATTCGGGAGTTAGTTCGGTTTCGCTGGGTTCCTTGTCCATTCATATCAAATAGAGGTACTTAGTTTACCTCCTATTTTTGGAAATCATTTCGAAGGGACTTGGTACTTAGGTTAAGCTTAGCACAAAATTTCACTCGCAAATGAATGGTGATGGAGCGGACCATTGAAACTCTTAAGGATATGTTGAGAACATTGTCTGGAGTGATTTCAAGGGTAGTTAGGATGATCATTTGCCTCTCGTGAGTTTAGCTATAACAAGCTACCATTCCAACATTCGAGATGGATCCATTTGAGGTCTTTATGGGTGGAGATGTAGATCACCTATTGGTTGGTTTGAGGACGGTGAAGCTACATTGATAGGTCAGTTCGGTTCATGAAATTTATGGAGAAGTTTTATCTTATAAGGAAAGGTTGAAAACGGCTCGAAGTCGTCGGAAGTCCTATGCGAGGTGAGGGGAGAGACTTGACTTTGAAGTTGATGATTGGGTGTTTCTAAGGTATCTCCCTATGAAGAGGAGCGTGAGATTCGAAAAGAAGGGGAAACTTAGTACCCGTTATGTTAGCCGTGCCGGATTGTCGAAGTGTTGGCAATGTGGCCTATGAGTTAGGTTTACCTTATAATTGCTTGATTCATCAGTTTTCATGGCCGCTCTTAAGAAGTGTTTGGGTGATGTCGGTATGGTTGTCTAATAGACGGTGTAGGTATGAAGGATAGTCTTAGTTATGATGAGGTTAGGTGGAAATACTTGATCGTCGGGTTCGGCTAAGAAATAAGCGGCTTTAGTAAAGGTCTTATGGAGGAACCGGCATGTTGGGGGAGCTACTTGGAAGCCCAGAAGCGGATATGATGGCCGGATACCTGCATCTATTCTCATCGGGCGTAGTTCCGGCTTAAGGTATCGATTTCCTCTCTAGCACTTTATCCGGTTCATGTTCCATTTCATGTGCCCTAGTTTCTTTCATGTCAATGTATGTATATATGATTCATGAATTAAGTTTAGTCATGTGATTCAGTTAATTCAGTCACTCGGAAGTCAGTTTTCATCTTTCAATGTTCGGTATTTGGTATGATAGTTGCATTTCTTGGCTTTTGATATTTTTGTTCACATTCAAGGAAGAATGCTCCCAAGGGAGATATTGTAATACACGAAAGCCAAAGACCCAGAGACTCAGGGTTGAAAACGGAGAAAATAATTTTATGCACCGGGTCACGAGCAGGTCATCCCCTAGTGACCGTGAGGTGCACCACGGTCGGTGACTCATGGGAAGGAGGAAAGACTTGGTTGGATTTCTTGGTTTGGGGGTTGACAACTGGGGTGAGGCCACAGGTAGTGGTTAGCACCACGAGCCATTATGTAGCGTGGTCGAAGTTTTGACTCGAGGTTGGGAATGTTTTTGCGGTGCTCTAGCGACTAGTCATCGGGTAAGTCAGGCATACCCAGTCATGGTGTCCCCGTGGTGATCAGTGAGTAAGAGCTACTAGTGGTGGCACGAGTTCACACCATGAGTCGTGATTAGTGATGATGAGTCATCATACCTGGATTGGGGCTGGTAGTGTGCATTTCCTATGAATTTATTAAGGGATTTTAGTAATTTCTAAGTTCCTAAGGACTAAACTCGTCATTTTAAAAGGTAATTTAGGATTGTTTTAAGGGGATTTAGCTCATTCTAAATCACTCCCTCTCCATCGTAAGACCAGAAGGTTCCTAGGGGTGATCAAGCTTAAATTATTCGAAGTTCTCCTTCCATTTCCTTTGGGTATTCAAGCAAGAGTGTAAGATCAACTTACTGGAAATGTATGTGAGACTATGAATGAGGATTAGTTTCACTCTCATGCTCCCTAATTCTTCTCAATCCATGAATCTAAGCTATACTTAAGTTTCATGATCTTATAGGGTCTTATCCCAATTTAATGAAATCCTCTATGTTCTACTGTAGATCAAATTCCCTTCATGTATCAAATAAATAACATTATGATCTATGAGCGAATTTTATAACTATTTTTGATTATTAATCTATAATTTCAAATTTAAGGTAATTATGCTCCAATTATGCATGCTTGATGTAAAGTCAAGTTATGATTTCTACCATGATCATGATCTTATCAAGTCTAAATTATGATTTATGTTATGAATTCTCTTCAAGCATTCATCGTGGATTTATGAATATCAAGTATATAAATGTTTTACATTATGGATGAACTTTATAATTTATGAATTTTATGAATCTTGGCCAACTCATAGGCCCTTATTCATGGAAAATCACGTATTTCAAGTATGATTAAGTATGTTATGTTGTAAGTATCCATGAACTTCATGAATGATTTTATAGTTAGATATGAGCCTCATGTGCATGTTTGTAGGAGCGGTGTCTGGCACCAAGTAGACACGACATTCGAGTAAACCGCGTGGTCTCGAACTACTTGACATCGTAGGTATACATTCATTATTGGATCCTTGTGATCTCACCCATTACTACACGTCCCTTGCACGGAAAGCACAGGGATGGCTCTACCTAATTGAGCGAGATAGTTCGAGAATCGTGCGAAGGCTACATGCGTGATGGGTATGGAAGTTATGGAAAGTCCTCCCATTGTTCTCATGATTTATTCATTGTCATGTTATGTTACTTGGTATGTTTTTATAGTGTTTCACGTACGATTATGACTACAAACAAGTTATGAATGCTTTGAAAACCTTGAGCCCTTATGCTATGTTATGATATTTACTTCACGCTCATCTTTGTCCTATTCTTATGAACTCTTATGTGTTTTAACTATTCGTTTACTTACAAAATTCTTATAATTCTAAGAAATGTGACCACATACTCTATGCTTTATCATTTCATGATACAAATAAGATAGTCGAGCGCATCATTAAATCTTTCCTCTCATACATGCTGAAGCCGGGATTGGTGACCCTCATTCTTCGAAGACATTGATTATCTATGATCTTATTATTTAAATTCCTGAGACTTTCTTTTGTCGGCTAGTTGGGGATCTTTGTCCCATCAACTCATCGGTTATGTTAGAGGTTATTCATACATTATGTAGAAACCAATTTGTCATTGTTGACTCTATGTTGGATCGATATGTATGCAAACTTGGCTTAAGTATGTAGTATTATATCGGTATCTTGCTTATAGGATGCTCTTAGTTGTTATGCTCTTAGTTGTTATGTTCAAGCCATGATTCGACTTGGAGCCTAAAGTTCTTTCTCGTATCTCTATCGGGCCTATGTTGGTCGTGACAAATTTTGTAGCAGTGTTAGGTTTTGAAGCGTCCTGATGTTAAAGCATTAGTAAGTCTTTCATGGGTGTGAAAGCGGCCACACTTATGACGAAGAGGCTACAAAACATTTTGGAAATGTTCCCTTCTTTCATGATCTATGTCGTGCGATGAAATGTCTCTCTATCCTTCTAACTCGTCTTATACACGTTTGTAGAATCATGCCTCCTAAATAGTTGCGGAAGAAGAAATGGCGAAAATGACCATGGAAATGGAGATGCATAGGTACAGCGAGGCCCCACTAGTTCTGAAGAGCATGTGCCGGCGGTGCCTGAGTTGGAAACAGCCATATTGATGCTACCTCGAGGCTTTGACTGCAAATTCAGCGAAAAAGGTAGCGCATGTCCCTCAAAATGGAAGGCGACAGGTAAAGTCCAAGATTTTTAGGATGAACCCTCCGAAATTCCTTGGATCAAAGGTGGATGAGGATCCACATGAGTTTATTAATGAAGTTATGAAGATAACCCAAATCATAGGGATGACCGAGGGGAGGAGTGCGTCCTAGCCTCATATCGGTTGAAAGGTTGCGCACATCTGGTTCATGCAATGGAAGGATAACAGAAGGCAGGTTAGGCCAGGCCCGTTAGTTGGGATGGTTCCATACTGCATTTTTGAATCGATTCTTCACTCGTGAGGTCGGCGGTGAGTTTGTGAACCCTAAAGTAGGGTAACATGATAGTCTAGGAGTATGCTTTGAGTTCACTCATTTTTCCAAATATGCAACTAGAGGCATGGGCGATTAGAGAGCTCGGGTAAGAAGGTTTGTACACGAATGTGAACTGCAGTGATCGAGATTGCTGCTGCCAGATGCTTCATTAGGACATTGATTTTCCTTGATTGGTTTTGTACGCCCAATGGATGGGAGCGGTGCATCTAAGAGAGAGAGAGGCCAAGAGGGCCAAGACAGAGACCGATTATGGAGTTTCTCTCGAAGCGATCGGGGCGGGCATTGCAGCCGGTCTCATCGAGTCATTAGCTCGATCTTATAATCGGCGGTGCACCATTTAGACCGCGAGGTGATCGTGGAGGAGAAGAGCCTCGGGTTCGAGGGGCTAGAGGGGCATGCAGACAGAGCGCGTACCTTTTAGAGCTGCGGGAAGTGTGGCGAATCATATAGGACAATGCTTGATGGGATCAAATATCTACTTTTGGGTGTGGTAGATCAGGCCACATGCGCGGGATTGTCCTGGATAGACAAGGTGGTAACGAGAGGTTGGCTTTCCGGGCTACTAGTTCGATGCTTGACCCAGGCGGCGGAGGTGCGTCCACTAGTATAGGTGGTGACGGTGTAAGAATAGGTTTTATGCCATTGCATCACGACAAGAGCGGAGACTTCACTTAGATGTAGTCCTTAGGTAAGTTGCAGTATTCCACTTTAATGTATACGCATTGTTAGATGCAGAATTAATTTACCTTTTGTGACGCCTTATGTTGCGATGGTTTGAGGTCAGTCCCAAAATCTCTCAAAACCCTTCTCAATCTCTACTCCGGTTGGTGATTCGGTTATAGCTCGATAGTATATAAAAATTTCTTTGTCATAGTCCTTGAGAGAAAGTCACCTCGTGAGATCTAGTAGAGGCTAGCCATGACGGATATTGATGTTATCTTTCAGCAATGGATTGGTTACATGCATGTTATGCCTCATTAAATTGTAGAACCTACGCGGTAAATTTTATTCAGGTGAGCCAATCTTAGAGTGGAAGAGCCGGTTCGGTTGTACTGTAGGTTACTTCATTTCTATCTTAAGGCCGAAAGATGATTTCAGGGTTGCGTGTACCATATAGTTAGTGTTAGGGATGCAGCATGTCAGGGGACCCCCAACTATCGATCGATCCTATGGTGCGTGAGTACCCAAGGTATTTCGGATGATCTGTCATTCCTCACCGAGAGGAGATCGACTTTGAGTGACCTTAACTCACAGATCGTAGCCTATATCTATTCCTCCTTTCGAATGGCTCAGTGCATTTAAAAGTGTTGAAGAGGTAGTTGAAGGATCTACAGACAAAGGTTTCACCGAGACCTAGCGAGATCCTAGTAAGTGCACGATTTTCTTTGTCTAAAAGAGGATGGTTCCTTCGAATATGCATTGACTATCGGCAATTGAACAAGGTGACAATGAAGAACGGTACCTTTCCTTAGGATTGATGATTTTTACCCGACCGGGGTCCTAAGTGTTTTTCAAAGATATACCTTAGATACGAGATATCGGCTCGGGGTTGGGAGAGTGACATCCACAAGACAACCTTGAGTTCGGTATGGCCCACTATGTTGTCTTTTGGACTAAAGAATGCTCTGCGGCTTTCACGGAGTTGATAAAAAGATTATTTAAGCCATATATGGACATGTTCGTGATCTTCTTCACGAGATGACATTATCATACTCTCGGAGCGAGGAGGAACATGTCGCTCATTCCAAGGGTGGTGTTCTGAGCTACGAAGGATCGCCGGTTATATGCTAAGTTGTGAAGTGCAAGTTTTTCTAGACTCGGTAGCATTTCGTGTTCATGTGGTGTCAAGTGAGGTGTACAAATGGACTCTCAAAGATAGATGTTATGAATAATTGGCATAGACCGGTTAGTCCTTCGAATATTTAGGATTTCTTGGGGTTTTGCCAGTTGCCTACTTAGGAGGTTTATTGAAGCGTTTTCATCCATTGCTGACATAGTGACTAAGTTGAACCGGAAAGTGAAGTTTCAATGGTCGGAGGCTTGTGAGAAGAGCTTCCAAGAGTTCAAGACTCGACTCACCTCAACACCGGTCTTAGGCCTTACTGGAGTGTCGATGGGATTGTGGTATATGGTGACACCTCATGGATCGGCCTTGGTTGTGTATTAATGCGACACGTTAATGTTATAGCCTAAGCTTCCAAGATGTTGAAAGCCCATGAAAAGAAGTATCTCGACTCGAGACCTCGAGTTAGCGTAGTAGTATTTGCCTTGAAGATTTGGAACACTATCTATACGGGTTCCATGTGGTTGTTTACGGACCACAAAAAGCCTACGATACATGTTCGGCGAAGGATCTAAATCGTCGAGAGAAGGTGGTTGGAGCTTCCTAAATATTATGATGAGTGTCCTTTATCATGCAGGTATGGCTAATGTGGTGACGAACGCTCTTGGCATGTTTGTCTATGATGTGACCCATGTAGATAAGGAGAGGAAAGATTTGGTGTAGGATGTGCATCGGCTTGCACGACTAGGAGTTCATCTTGTTGACTCGACGGATGGTGGTGTCAGTATTGGCATGGTTGAGAATCTTCCTTGGTGATCGAGTCAGCTAGACAAGGCGAGGATCCTATTTAGGTCAAGTTGAGTTGTTGGGAATTAGAAAGTGGAAGTCTTTACCCAAGGAGGAGATGGTGTATTATGATATCGGGGTCATTTATGTGTATCGGGTGTTGATGATTTGAGGCGGATGTTGCATGAGGCTCATGGTTCCCGAGATATTCTATTCATCCAAGCGCTACCAAGATATACTTTGTGACTTACGGGAAGTCTATTGGTGGAATAGCATGAAGAAGGAAATAACGAGTTTGTAGTTAGAGGTAATAGAAATATTGGCAGGTGAAGGTTGAGCATCAAAGACCCGGAGGTGTGCTTGAGGACATTAGCATTTCAGCTTGGAAGTGGAGGAAATCAATATGGTCTTCATTACGGGATTGCCTCATACAGGCAATATAACTCTATTTGGTTGTAGTAGATAGATTGACTAAGGCGGCTCATTTCTCTTGGTCAAAACTATCGACTCAACGAGGATTGTCACCAAGTTATACATTCGGGAGTTAGTTCGGTTTCTTAGAGTTCACTTATCCATCTGTCAGGATAGAGTTATTCGGTTTACTCCCGGTTTTGGAGACCATTTGAAGGGACTTGGTACTCGGGTTAAGCTTAGCACAATATTTTACCCACAGATGGATGTCGAGCGAGAGCGGACCATTTAGCCTCTAGAGGATAATAATAGAGCATCGTGATCGATTTCAAGGGTAGTTAGGATGATTATTTGTCTCTCGTTAGTTGCATATAACATGACTACCATTCTAGCATCCAGATTGCTCCGTTTGAGACTCTTTATGGGCGAAGATGTAGATCACCTAATGGTTTGTTTGAGGACGGTGAAGCTACATTGATAGGTCCAGATTCGGTTCATGAGGCTATGGAGAAGATTCATCTATAAGGAAAGGTTGAAAACGGCTTCCCGAGTCGTGAGAAGTCCCATGCGGATCGAGGAGGAGAGAACCAAATTTAAAGTTGATGATTGAGTGTTTGGTATCTTCCATGAAAGGGAGTGATGAGATTCGGAAGAGGCTAGCCGCGTTATGTTGGCGGTACCCGGTTTATCGGTCTTATAGGCAATGTGGCCTATGAGTTGGAGTTTCCTAGAAAATGATTGCATCATCCATGTATCACTCTTAAAGAAGTGTTTGGTGATCGTCTTTGGTCCAGTAGATAGTGTAGGTGTGAAGGATAATCTTAGATATGAGAATTTTGGTGGAAATACTTGATCCTCGTATCCAGAAAGCTAAGAAACAAATAAGTACCTTCGGTAAAAGATTTTATGGAGGGGAACCGGCATGTTAAGGGAGCTACGTGGGAGCCAGGAAGAGTATATGATGGTCGGATGCTTGGTATTTATTCTCCAGGCTCGATTCCTACTTGGTGTCGGTTTCCTCTAGAAATCTATCCATTTTTGATGTTCAATTTGTCCAGTTTCTTTCATGTCAATGTATGTATGTATGATTCATGAATTCAATTCAATCATGTGATTGATCTGGTCGATCCTCCATCAATTTTCAACTTTAAATGTTTAGTATTTTGTATGACAGTTGCATTTTCTCGGCTTTTAGTATTTTTATTCATGAATTTGAGGACGAATATTTCCAAGGGAGATATTTTAATACTCTGAAATCCCTATGACTAGACTAGGGTTCAAGCGGAGAAAACAGATTTTTACACACCGGAGTCCGCAAAGGCGGGTTGTTGACTCATAGGAAGGAGGGAAGACTTGGTTGGATTTCTTAGTTTGGGGTTGACCACGGGTGAGTCCATGATTAAGTGGTTAGCACCACGAGTCATTATGTTAGATGTGGTCGAGAGTTTGAGCGAGTTTAAGAAAGTTTTTGCGGAGCTCCTAACGACAAGTCACCATGGTCGTCGGGCACACCACGATTCGTGGTGTCCCTCATAGTGGCCAGATGATGAAGAGCTTCCAATGCTGAAGCAACGAGTTCGAGACCATGATTCATGAGGTCGATGATGAGGGTCATCCGGTCCCTCATTGGGATTGGTAGTGTGTGGACTTCCTTGCGGAATTTACTAAGGGTTTTTAAGTAATTTATAAATTTCTAAGAGCCTAAACTACGTCTTTTAAGCTCAGATTAGGAGAGTTTTAAGGGGTTTAGCTCATTGCAAATCACTCCCTCTCCATGCATGCAAGACCAGAAGGTTCCTAGGGGTGATCGAGGCTAAAATCCATCAATTCTCCTTCCAATTTCCTTTGGGTATTCAAGGAAGAGTGTAAGATCAACACCCGGTATGTGAGATGATGATGAGAGTTCCTTTCACTCTCGTACTCCAAAATTCTTCTCATTCCATGAATCACTTGCTAGATTTAAGTTTCATGATCTTATGGAGTTTTTCCAATTCTTGTGAAATCCTCTATGATCTATACGCGGTCAATTCCGTTCATGTATCAAATCATATTTTATGATCTATGAGAAGATTTTATAACTATTTTTTATTATTAATCTACGTTTCAAATTTAATTAAATTATGCTAATTATGCATGTTTCATGAAAAGTCAAGTTATGATTCTATTATGATCTTGATCTTATCAAGTCTAACTTTAGGATTTATGATTTATGTTATGAATTCTCTTCAAGCATTCATTGTGGATTTATGAATATCGAAGTATATACCGTTTTACAAGTATGCATGGACTTCATGATTTATGAATTTATGATTCTTGACCAACTCATGTGCCCTTATTCATGGAAAATCACGTATTTCAAGTATGATTAAGTATGTTATGATGTAATTATGATATGAGCCTCATGTGCATGTTTTTGGGAGAAGTGTCTAGCAGAAGGTAGACTGGTGTTCGAGTAAACCAGAGTGGTATCAATATTACTGCCCTTAGTAGGTACATACATTCGTCATTGGATCCCTGTGATATCACCATACTACATGTCCCTTGCTTGGCAAGCCTAGGGCGGCTCTGCTAATTGGCGAGATAGTTGGGGCATCATGTAATCTCTATCATGATGGTGTCGGTATGGCAAGAGTCCTCCCATTGTTCCTCATAATTTATGCATTGTCATGTTATGTAATTTTGGCTCAAAGTTTCATGTTTTTATAAGGTTTCTCTTACGATTATGACTACAAATAAGTTATGAGTGCTTTGAAAACCTTGACCCTCATCTTGTAATGCCTAGGAAACTCAAAGACTATATTGGGACTTAAATTAGAAAATCCAAAAATGCGAGAAAATGTCTCAAGGGACAACCCACTGATTTGTGAGACCTAACGACTTGTTATGTCGATTCGTCAGAGGAAGGAGGGTAGAAGTGACAATTGAAGAAGCTGATGTACTTGGCGAGATGGTGACCGTGAGTCGTGGTCACTGTAACAACTCGTCATGTTCCAGATTATCATCCCTAGTCATTTGTTAGGCGGTTCATAGCAGTGTCGCACACGAGTTGTCATTAGTGGCAATGACTCATGGTGAAGCCTAGTATAGAACTTTCGAAGTGAGCGTGGGTCACGTGCGGTGACCACGAGTCATGGTCGGTGACACGACTCTTTAGGTCCTGTGACATCTCCCAGGGAATCAGCAGCGTGCTGCCTTTCACTGCAGTTTGTGACACGTGTCGTGGTCGGTCACCGGATATCAATCCCAGACCCAAAATCCAGTTTATTAGTCCATTAGACGGTCATGAAATTTTAGATATATAAATATGACCATCCCAGGGACCCAGGATTCAGTTTATAGTAGTTCTTAGATGGTTACGACACTTTCGGATAAGCGACTCATGATCAGAATCCCGATTTCGAGAATGCGTCCAATAAGACTCTTAGCTTGCTTTCGGTTATATGTCACCAGTTAAGTTTATAGTAGTTCTTAGATGGTTACGACACTTTCAGATAAGCAGCTCTAACAGTCTAGAATCCAATTTCAGAATCTGGTCCAATAAGACTCTTAGCTTGCTTTCAGTTATATGTCCCTGACTAGTCTTGGACCCCAGTTTCGAGCTATCAGCCTAGTAGTTCAGTTTAGGTTTTCCAGTGGGAGTAGGACTTAGAATCTAGCGAGTCGGGGTTCCAGTGCACCCAGGTTCCCAGAACTACGTTGCTAGTGTAGGTTACAATATTACTTGGCCTGATTGGCCCCAGACTTTTGTGATTACCCAGTTCATGTCTTTATACCTTGGCAAAGTATATTGGGTCTTACCGGTGGGGTGTATACATCGGACTCCACGTCTAGCTCACGTGGTTATATGTCAGTTAAAGACTCTCCCACTAGTCAGTCCAGTTTAGTTCTAAATAAGTAGCTCAGTTCGGTTCTAGTTCTATCAATTTTACTCAATGTAGTACAGTATTTCAGACTTAGGACTCTCAAACTTAGGGTATGTCTTCGTCCATCAGATAGGGTCATCTTGACAATTTCAGTTTACATCAGTGTTCAGTTCAGCTTACCTGTTGGTCATTGCGTGTCATTTCATTTCAGACTTTATATTCATCTATGTTTTCTCCCACTTACTCAGTACATTCAAAGTATTGAGGCATACATTTATGCTATATCATTTCATGATACAACTGCAGGTTCCCAGACTCAACAGCGTTAGTCGCCACGATCAGATCCTCAGACGCAGTTGAAGTGTGAGTCCTCATCATTCGAGGGCCTTATTTCATTTTCTTAAAGTTAGTTTACAGTTTTGATTTAGACTTAGAGTTAGCTGGGAGGGCTTGTCCCAATAACTCATCAGTTAGAAGGCTTTCAGACTACAAATGTTCAGATTTCATGTTTTAAGTTTCATCTTAAATTTCATAAAAATGTTTTTATGTTATTACTTCAAAATTTCCATTGTGCATGTTTTACTCCGATTACCAGTGTATGATAGATTAGGAGTTGACTTGGGGTCACTTGTGACTTTAAGTACCGTGTTACGTCAAGGTTGTAGTCTCGGGGCGTGACAAACTTGGTATCAGAGCACTAGGTTTAGAGTATCCTCGGAATGTCTGAAAGTCGCATCGAGTAAAGTCCTTTTCATGGGTGTGAAGCACTCCACACTTATGACGAGAAGGCTACGAGATGTTATTAGGAAAACTCTCTTTTTCCCATACACTTTATCGTGCGTTAAAGTTCAATTCCAAAAATGGCCTTCTAACTCGTGCTCTATTTCGTTTCAGTGAACCATGTCTCCCAAACGCGGTAATGGAAGAAAGGACGGTAATTCCAATGAACCTGCCCCACCAACCTTGGAAGCTCCTCAAGAAGATTCGATATCTACCGCTGAATTCAAGGAGGCCATTCAACTGCTAGCCCAAACAGTCACCAGCCAGGTGAACCAACAGGTGGATCCAATAGCCACGAACAGGTCTGCAGCAGCTTCGAGGGTGCGGGACTTCACCCGTATGAACCCTCTATCTTTTCAGGGATCCAAAGTAGGGGAGGATCCCCAGGAGTTCGTGGATGAGATCAGGAAGATTACCCGCATTATGGGTGTTGGCTCTTCTGAGAGTGCTGACCTAGATGTCTACCAGCTAAAAGATGTAGTTCAGGTCTGGCATGACTAGTGGAAAGAGGGGAAGCCAGCGGGAGCAAGACCAGTAGAGTGGGAGGAATTCCACACAGCTTTCTTGGACAGTTTTTTCCTTCGGGAGCTGAGGGAGGCAAAGATGGTGGAGTTTATGAATTTGAGACAGGGCAACAGGACCGTGGAGGAGTAGGCTCTAGAGTTTACTAGGCTGTCTAAGTACGCTCCAGAGATGATAGCCAAGCCAAGGGCTCGCATGTTGAAGTTTGTGAACGGAGTGTCGAATATGGTCCTCAAGGAGTGAAAGACGGCAATGTTGATTAAAGATATGGACCTCTCCAGCTTGATTGTCTATACCCAGTAGATTGAGGCTGAAAAGCTGAAGGATATGGAGCGAAAGAACAAACGGGCAAGGACTGGCCAGTCAGATTTCGGCCATCAGAGGTCTAGCGGTACTAGCCGCCCAACGCAGCAGCAGTAGCAGCAGAGAGCCCCATCACCCATTTTAGCCAGCGCCCCAACCTCTTAGTCCCACTTGGATCAGAGGGGTGGGTCATCTTGAGCTCAGTATCAGGCCCAAGTACCAGGAAAAAGTATCCAGCTTGTCCCAAGTGTGGTAGGAACCACCTGAGAGAGTTCCTTCAGGGTCGAGAGGGTTGTTTTTGTTGTGGGCATCTTGTACATCGGCCTAGGGAGTGCCCGTCAGAAGGGCGAGGGAGATCACAATCTACCACATCATCAGCTCCAGCAGGCCGACTAGCTTAGCAGGCCAACACATCAGGTAAAGATGGCGGTCAGCACCAAAATTTTTTCTATGCTCTGTCTTCTCGTCATGATCAGGAGAGCTCACCTGACGTAGTCAGGGGTATGTTACGTCTCTTCCATCTAGACGTATATGCCCTCCTAGATCCAGGAGCCACTCTTACAGTCGTGACTCCCTACAGTTTATTATCAGTCCAAAGGTCCTCTCAGAACCATTCTCAGTCTCCACCCCAGTTGGCGAGTCAGTTAGAGCAGCTGGATGTATAGAAACTGCCCAATCTCAGTCCTGAATAAAGTCATCCCAGCTGACCTCGTAGTGTTAGACATGGTTGATTTTGACCTTATCCTAGGCATGGATTAGTTACACTCCTGCTATGCGTCAGTTGATTGCAGAACTAGAGTTGTCAAGTTCCAATTTTCAAGCGAACCAGTGTTAGAATGGACGGGCAGCAGTTCAACGCCTAAGGGTAGGTTTATTTCCTACCTTAAGGCCCAGAAATTCATCTCCAAGGGATGTATCTATCATCTATTTCGGGTCAAGGACTCCAACTCTGAGACCCCAACTATCCAGTCAGTTTCAGTGGTCAGCGAGTTCCCAGATGTTTTTCCTAAGGTTCTTCCCGGAGTTCCCCCTAAGAAGGAAATAAATTTTGGGATAGATCTCCTTTTAGATATTCAGTCCATCTCCATCCCTCCTTACAGAATGGCTCCAGCTGAGCTTAAGGAGTTGAAGGAGCAACTAAAAGATCTTCAAAATAAGGGTTTTATCAGACCCAACATCTCTCCCTGGGGTGCTCCAGTACTATTCGTGCGTAAGAAAGATGGTACCCTCAGAATGTGCATCGATTACCGCCAGTTGAACAAAGTCACAATCAAGAACAGGTATCCCCTATGCAGAATTGACGACCTGTTTGACCAACTTCAGGGAGCAAGTTATTTCTCCAAAATCGATCTCAGGTCATGGTACCATCAATTAATGGTTAGAAAGTGTGACATATCAAAAACAACATTCAGAACTCGGTATGGTCACTATAGGTTTGTGGTGATTTCCTTCGGGTTAACTAATGCCCCAACAACTTTCATGGATTTGATGAATAGGGTCTTCATGCAGTACCTGGATATGTTCATCACTGTATTTATCAACAACATTCTGGTGTACTCCAGAAATGAGGAAGAGCATCCCAATCACCTAAGGTTAGCATTACAGACACTCAGGGACCAGCAGTTGTTCTCCAAGTTCAGCAAGCGCGAATTCTAGTTAAAGTCTATGACTTTCTTAGGTCATGTGGTCTCAGGTGAAGGAATACAAGTAAATCCTCACAAGATAACAGATGTGAAATATTGGCCCAGACCTACCTCTCCTATTGAAATCAGAAGTTTCCTAGGCTTAGCTGGATATTACCAACGGTTTGTGGAAGGTTTATCCTCTATAGCATCTCCTCTGACAAAGCTAACTTAGAAGAAAGTGAAATTTCAGTGGTCAGATGAGTGTGAGAAGAGTTTTCAGGAGTTGAAGAATCGACTCACTATCGCTCTAGTTTTAACCTTGCCGGAAGGATCAGATGGGTTGGTTTTTTATTGTGACGCTTCCAGAGTTGGACTCGGTTGCGTTGTGATGCAGCGGGACAAAGTGATAGCCTATGCCTCTAGACAGCTTAAAGTTCATGAGAAGAATTATTCAACTCATAACTTGGAGTTGGCAGCGGTGGTATTCGCACTAAAAATATGGAGACATTACCTTTATGGGACTCATGTGGATGTGTTCAAAGATCACAAGAGCCTTCAGTATGTGTTCAGCCATAAGGACCTAATCCTGCATCAGAGACAGTGGTTGCAGCTGCTAAAGGACTATGACATGAGTGTGTTGTATCACCCGGGTAAAGAAAACGTGGTGGCTAATTCCCAAAGCACACGGTCTATGGGAAGTGTGGCTCACATTGAGAAAGGCAAAAGGGAGTTAGTGAAAGATGTTCACAAAGTAGCCCGATTAAGGGTGTAATTGGTGGATTCAGTCGAAGGTGGTGTGGTAATGCATAGCGGGTCAGATTCATCCTTGGTAGTTGAAGTCAAGTCCAGATAGGATGAGGATCCCATCTCACCTAAGCTTAAGGGAGCAGTCCTCAGAAAAGAACTAGAAGCTTTCTCCTAAGGGGGAGATGGGGTGCTCCATTACCAGGGCAGGTTGTGTGTACCGAATGTCGGTGAGTTGAGAAAGAAGATACTGGTTGAGGCACACAACTCGAGATACTCCATTCACCCTGATGCTACAAAAATGTACCGCGATCTGCGGGATATTTACTGGTGGAATGGTATGAAGAGAGACGTTGCTGAATTCGTAGCCAAGTGCTCGAACTTCCATCAAGTCAAGGTGGAGCATCAAAGACTAGGAGGCATGACTCAAGATATTAGTATACCCACATGGAAGTGGGAAGAAGTTAATATGCACTTCATTACAGGACTACCCCGAACTCATCGACAACATGACTCAATCTGGGTAGTAGTAGACCGGAGGACTAAGTCAGCTCACTTCCTCCCAGTTAAAACCACAAACTTAGCCGACGACTATGCCAGACTTTACATCCGAGAGTTTGTCAAACTCCATGGGGTGCCTTTATCTATCATTTCAGATAGAGGAACTCAGTTCACCTCACACTTCTGGAAATCCTTTCAAAAGGGACTAGGCACTCAAGTCAAGCTCAGCACAGCTTTCCACCCACAGACCGATGGCCAAGCTGAGCGGACTATTCAAACTTTAGAAGATATGCTAAGAGCGTGTGTGAGCGATTTTAAGGGGAATTGGGATGACCATCTGCCTCTTATCAAGTTTGCATACAACAACAGTTACCACTCTAGCATTTAGATGGCCCCATTTGAAGCATTATATGGAAGAAGGTGTAAATCGCCTATAGGGTGGTTTGAGTTTGGTGAAGCTACCTTGATAGGGCCATACTGAGTTCATGAGGCAATGCAGAAAGTTCAGCTCATCCGAGAGAGGTTGAAAATAGCCCAGAGCCGACAGAAATCTTACACCGATATATGGAGGAGAGAGTTGGAGTTTATAGTTGATAACTGGGTTTACCTAAAAATCTCGCCCACAAAAGGGGTGATAAGGTTTTGCAAGGGAAAGCTCAGTCTGAGGTAGTGGGACCTTATAGAATTTTGAGGCGTATCGACAATGTAGCCTATGAGCTAGAATTACCATTAGAACTGGTAGTTGTACACCCAGTTTTCCATGTGTCACTTTTGAAGAAGTGCATCGGAGACCAACCTCTGTTGTGCCATTGGATAGAGTAGGAATAAACGATAATCTCTCATATGAGGAAGTACCAGTCCAGATCCTTGACCATCAAGTTCGTAAGCTAAGGAGCAAGGAGATAGCTTCAGTCAAGGTTTTATGGAGAAATCAGTAGGTTGAAGGAGCTACGTGGGAAGCCGAAACAGATATGCTAGCCAAATACCCGCACTTGTTCTCTATCGGCTCTAGCACAACTTGAGATATTAGTTTTGACCCTAGAACTCAATTTAGTTTTCATGACTCAGTTCAGGTGTTCAAGTCTCTTTTATGTTTTTGAATATATGTATGAAAAGAGAATTCAGTTAGTTAAGTATTTTGAAACGGAGGTAGTCGTTCCGTCATTTTTGGAGTTAAATGAATAGTATTTGGAATTTTGATGGTTATTCTCTACTTTCCTGTGTGTTTTCTAACATTCGAGGATGAATGTATCCAAGGGGGAGATATTTCAATGCCCCGAAAACTCAAAAACTATATTCGAGACTTAAATCAGAAAATTCGAAAATCTGCAGAAAATGTCTCAGGACGACCCACCTAACAAGTCGTTGTGAGACCTAATGACTCATTAGGTTAGTCGTGGGAAGGAGGTATTAGAAGTGAGAAGTGAGAAGCAGTGTACTTGATGAATGGTAACCCTGAGTCATGGTCACCGATAACGACTCGTCATGTTCCCCGTTATCATCCCTAGTCAGTTGTTAGGCAGTGCACGTAACGAGTGTCACCACGAGTCATCATCAGTGACAATGACTCGTTGTGTTACTCATGGTCAAGCCTAGTATAGAACTTCAGAAGTGAGGCAGTGAGGTCCACCACTGGTGACCACGAGTCGTGGTCAGTGACCACAAATCCTTAGGTCCCTCGTGGTGACCTACAGGGGAATCTGGGGCAGTGTACTCAACGGGTGTGACCAGAAGTCGTGGTTAGTCACCACGACTCATTAGGTCACCCATTAGGGTGACCTGGCAGCTTTTTCCAGTGATTTTCAAAGGGCTATTTAGTAATTTCCTATTCTCCTAAGCTTTAAACCACGTCGTTTTGGACGTAAAATCAGACTTATTAGAGGGTTTGGACGGTTCCTCCCCTCATTCTAACATTTATTCTCAGAAAACATATCAAAAGTTCTCTTAAGAAAATCTATATCAGGCTTAGTGTTTTCTCTCATTACAGTAGTTCAGGTCTTCTTCGGGGAATTTTCAGCCAAGTATGTGGGAATTCAACAAGGGAATTGTTCTTCCCTTGTGTCCCCCAAAATCCTCCCATAATTTCTCCATCAGTTAGCCCTGAGTTCTTCGAATATGAATAAATTTTCATGTTAGTTTCGTTAATTTCAATTGGGATAATATCCATGTTTAATATTCATATGATCTTCATCAGGTCCTAAGTAAATTGTTGTTGTTCTTGCCAAAGTGATTTACATCCCAAAATTCCCGAGTAAAGATTATAGCGTATTAAATTCTATCTAGTTTGTGAAGTATGTTTTGGGCTCAATTTCCTAGTAATTCTTATTATAAATATATGTTGAGTAATTATTCCATTGATGAGAATGATTTTAGCCTTGTTGGATGAGATTCCTTTAAAATCTTGAAATTTCGCTATATTGTGAAATTCCCGTGTTGTTGGAATGAGTTGAGTTCTCTTTTAGGTGCTTAGTAGTTTAGTTCAGAAAGAATGTAGAACCTCTTCAGAACTATACAGGAAGTGTCAACTGATTAGTTTAACTTTAGTCTTTTCCTGAGGTGTCGGTGGTGCCTCCCAGTTATCAGAACCAAACTCAAAATCTAGTTTATTGGTCCATTAGGCGGTTATGACATTTTAGATATATAAATATGACCAGCCCCAGGAACCCAGTTCAGCTTACAGTTTGTTCTTAGACGGTTACGACGCTTCCAAATAAGCAACTCTGACCAGTCTAGAACCCAGTTTCAGAATATGGTCCGATAAGACTCTCAGGGTACTTTCAGTTATATGTCCCTAACTTGTCTTGGACCCCAGGTTCGAGCTATCAACCTAGTAGTTCAGTTTAGGTTTTTCAGTGGGAGTAGGACTTATCACCGAGGGGGTCGGGGTTCCAGTGCACCCAGGGTCCCAAAACTACGTTGCCAGCGTGGGTTACAGTATTACTTGGCCTGATTGGCCCCAGACTTTTGTGATTACCCAGCTCATGCCTTTATACCTTGGCAAAGTATATTGGGTCTTACCGGTGGTGTGTATACATCAGACTCCATGTCTAGCTCACATGGTTATATGTCAGTTAGAGACTCTCCCATTAGTCAGTCCAGTTCAGTTTAGAATAAGTAGCTCAGTTCGATTCTAGTTCTATCAGTTTAACTCAGCGCAAACAGTATTTCAGACTCAAAACTCTCAAACTTGGGCATGTCTTTGACCATCAGACAGGGTCATCTTGACCATTTCAGTTTACATCAGTAGTTCAGTTCAGCTTACCTGTTGGTCATTGCGTGTCATTTCAGTTCAGAATTTATATTCAGTTATGTTTTCTCCCACTTACTCAGTACATTCAAAGTACTGACGCATACTTTTATGTTGTATCATTTTATGATACAGCTACAGGTTCCCAGACTCAGCAGTATTAGCCGCCACGATTCAAATCCTAAAGCGCAGTTGAAGTGTGAGTCCTTATCATTCGAGGGACTTATTTAATTTTCTTACAATTAGTTTACAGTTTTTATTTAGACTTAGAGTTAGCAGGGGGCTTATCCCAGTAACTCATCAGTTAGAAGGCTTTCAGACTACATATGTTCAAATTTCATGTTTTAAGTTTCATCTTAAATTTCACAAAAATGCTTTTATGTTATTACTTCAAAATTTCTGTTGTGCATGTTTTACTCATATTACCAGTGTATGAAAGACCAGGATTGACTTGGGTCACTTGTGACTTCAAGTACCGTGTTACGTCCAGGGTATAGTCTCGGGGCGTGACAATGCTATGTTATGATATTTACTTCATGCTCATGCTATCCTATTCTTATGAACTCTTATGTGTTTTACTTGTCTGTTTTACTTACCTTGCATACTCGGTACATTCTAAGTACTGACCACATACTCTATGGTGTATCATTTTATGATATAGGTCCGAGAGATCTAACTCAACCGCATCATTAGTCTTGCTTTCTTCTCAGAGTTGTGTTATCTGGGATTGGTGAGCCCTCATCCTTCGAGGACATTCAGTTATCTATAGTCATGTTATTTTAGTTACAGACTTTCTTTTGTTGAGCTTTTTGGGGATGCTGTCCGATCAGCTCATTGGTTATGTTAGAGGCTATTCAGACATTATGTAGAAATCAGCTTGTCACTGTTGACTTTGTGTTAGATCGATATGTATGCAAACTTCCGCTTAAGTATGCTTAGTATTGTATTAGTATCTTCTTGTAGTATACTCTTAGTTTTTATGTTCAATCCATGGGTCGACTTGGAGCATCTTGAGTTTCTTGTCCCGTGTCTCTATCCTGGCCTATATTCGATTCATGACATCCTCGTAAGTGGGACCAAATAGAAATCACTGGATGGTGTACTTTGATATATCAAATGTTTTACCCTACAGCTGCACACTCTTCAATAGTGGCTGACCCTTAGCCAACTCACCCTTCTTCCGCATCATGATCAAAGTAGTTGCATATGTGATATCATTTAAATCCATTCCCAATTTCGAATAGTGTAAGCAATCGCGGAAAATATAGAATCCAATGTAGAGTTGGGGTTGAATCACAAAGAGACTACACTAAGCCCACTCTATATAGTACTAATCAATGCAGTATTGTAAGATTAGAGTTAATGTGAATTGAGATTGATGAAATTTAACTAAAACTATAGAACGCATATTTCTAGAGTTGTAATCCATTAAGGCAATTCTGGGAAAGTGACCCCTGTAAAACCTAGGATAAATTGAGCAATAAATTTGTAATTTTGAGGTAGGAATAAGAGTACTTAATAGGATAAGAAGGATGTGTTGTGATTTATTGGAGTCACTCTATGATAGTATTTAATATTGTACATTGATCAACTTGTAGAACGAAATTCGGCAAAGGTTATCGCAAAATTTTCCTTCTTGAGTTCCCTAAAATTTAGGTCAAATGTCTCAGAGATTTTCTCCCAACCTATAAGGAGTTATGGGGTGTAAGAACTACCAAAGTAAAAGCCCATGAGTCTAATTTATAATTCATTAAACCATTCGTCAATCAGATTTCAGAGTAGAGAGATATTCGCATTTGCGCAAGAGCACGCAAGCAGGCACGTCACAAGGGTCTAAGGCGGTGGAGGACTATTTAAGTCCCTTTGGTCGGTTGTTCTTCATCCAAATCCATTTCTAGCAAGTCTCTTCATTATAAACCTCTCTCAAACTCATCCATAAAGTGTTCTAAGTGTTCTTAAGGTAGGAAGCCATGGTTTAACATGGTTTTGATATCCGAATGTCGGGAATCGCGTGTAGCTTGTGATTTGGTATCTTTTCCGGGCTTTTGGTGGCTATTCCGTGGTGAAGATTCTTCCTTTGATTTTATTTAGTAGTTAAGGTTGGTCATAGGTGTGTTAACTCCGTCAGGTTGTTGTCTCAGAGTTTTTACTATCGAATTTGTATGAATCTTTTCAGGTAAGCTTCATTTGTTTTCTTTCGTTGTTGAGTTGTGTTGTGTAACACCCTGTATGTTCCTAAGATCAGACCCTTGAGTTATGGAGTTCAACTAGAAAAATCAGCAGAAAATTTCTCAGAACGACTCCTCCAACGGGTCGTGGGTAGCTCAAGTGACCCGTTAGATCCAATCGTTGGAAGGGCTTCAGAAAAAGGTGCCAAGTATTTTGATGCCACAGGAGGAAGGAATGAGTCGTTGTGGGAAACAACGACCCATTAGATGAAATTGTGGTAAGTTTTCTATTTGGACTTCTCGTAGGGGACAGTCAGGTGACGATTCATTGGTTGCCGTAACGGGTCATCATGAAGAGTCTTTAGTTGGAGTTCAGGGTTCTGGGTCAGTAACGATGGACGGAGACAACGAGCCGTTGGAAGGATCAATGACCCATCTTGTCGTTTGTTGGAAGGAAATTGAAGGATGGACCAGTGGTGTCGATGGGAGGTGATACGAGTCGCTGGATGAAGTAACGACTCGTCCAATTGGTCATTGATTGAGGAAGCAAAAACTGAGAAAAAGACCCCATAAGCAACGGATGGTCACCATGAGTCGTGGTGAGGACCAATGACTCGTGGTGAGAGTCGTGGTCACCGATGGGCGGATTTAAAGATTATTCCGAAGGGTATTTTGGTAAAGTCCTATGCTCTCACTTCCTAAATGGCATTGTTTTGAGCATTGTAAGGGAACTTTTTAGGGGTTTTCTAGCCTAAGCTCTCATTCCCTCAAGATACTCCCTCAACTCTTCTTCCTCTTTTTTTTCAAGACTAAGGATTCAATTAAGATTTCTTCAAGGCTAAAAGGGTTAAGTTCAAGTGGAGGTTTCTTGAATCAGGTATGTGGGTTTTTCAACAAGGATATCCTTCCATCCTTGAGTCCCAAACTTTTTATTTAAAACCCGAATCTCTTATTCTAGAAAAACATGATCTAGGGTTTCGATTTAAGGATGATTTCTTCTATGCCTTCTATGAATTCTAAGACCCATTATGATTAAAAGTCATGTATGCTTGTGGGATTATTTTTAATATCTCGAATTATGTACTTATTATAGAAAATGCATGATTACAGAATTTCCTCCATGAGATAACCTAAAACATCAAATGGGATTTTGTTATCATTCACTTGATTATATCAAGAACTTGTATCCATGTCTAAAATATGTGAAGATCATAAGGATGCCCTTAAAAATTAGGATATATGATTTGATATATATGTTGAGATGAGATTAGAACTTATGGGCTTGATCAATGTGAAGTATGAATATGTTTTCATTATGATTTCGATGTAAATGTTTTGGGTATGAGCTGAACCTATGGTAATGGCATGATTATTGAATCTTCTTTACGAATTAGAGTAAATTTCAAAATGGGGTCCCTGAAATAATCATATGCTTCCTCCGTGATCTCATTGTACATGTTTAAGGTATGAGTTGATTGTATGGGATTTTCATAAATCTAGAATATATGAATCAATATATACATATTAAAGAATGAATTAGACCTATGGATCCTACATGACTCTAAGATATACATCATATATTGTGTTTTGGGATTTATATGTTGCGGATGTGTGTAAAGTATGATCCGAACCTATAGATGTTTCAACAAATGCAAAATGTGTAGATTTAATGATGATTTGGTACCATGATGATATGAATTATGATGATAAAAGTATGAGAATAATCCTTCAGACTTTTGGGATTGTTGTTAGCAGAAAGTAGCCTTAATAAATTCTAAATAAATATGGTATGATGAAATCAGTAAACGCTCATGTCTCTGATTAGCTATTGGGATGAATTTATGACTGTGTTCCTGGACAGATTTTTCCCTAGGGAGTTGAGAGGGGCAAAGACGGCAGAATTCATCAACTTGAGATGGAACGACATGACTTTCCAAAGTACGCATTGGAGTTCACCCGGTTTTGTTCCAGGAGTACGCATTGGAGTTCACCCGGTTATCCAAGTATGCACCAGAGATGGTAGATGACCAGAGGGCTTGAGTGAGTAGGTTCATGAACGGAGTGTCAGACTCCTTGGTTAGACTTCCATGTTGCACAAGGATATAGACTTTACACATTTGGTGATATTTGCTCAACAAATGGAAGCGGAACAAGTGAAGGAAAAAGAGAGAGAGACCAAGAGGGACAGGGTAGGAGATTCAGAGTTTTCCCTGCAGAGGACGAGTAGTGGACACAACTTACATTCCCAGCACAAATGATCAGCCCCAGCACTTATGACAGTCAGTGCTCCGTACAAACCCAGGGTAACAGAGATTATGTATCCTTTGTGTACCAGCTGTGTGCTCAGTTATAGATGTCATGAATGATTCATACTCATGAGTCCTTTACTTTCAGTTAGACCAGATATCATGAATTCTAACCCTGTCACAGAAAGCGTTTTGAGAATGAAGGCTCAGTTCCTATCAGCTCAATGTCAGTTAGAGGGAAAGAATCCTTCTCAGTGTTTTATCTTGTTCTATGTTAGTTTCATTTCTTTCTGTCCTTCTTATGCCATGGAATGCATGTATGATTTAGATGTTCAATTTAGATATGTAAGATCAGCCGAAGTTAGATACTCCCTTTTTTCAGCTGTAAGTGATCAGTTTTGGGATTTCAGTTTCGTCCCTATCCTTTTAGTATATTTAGCCAACATTTGGGATGAATGTTCCAAGGGGGGGATATTGTAACACCCTAGAAGTTCTTAAGATCAGACCCCAGAGTTAGATGGAGTTTAGCACAAAAACCAGTAGAAAAATTCTCAGAACGACTCCTCTAATAGGTCATGGGTCGCTCAAACGACCCGTTAGATCCAGTTGTTGGAAGAGCTTCAGAAAAAGGTGCCAAGTGTTTTGATTCCATGGGAGGAAGGAATGAGTCGTTGTGGGAAACAATGACCCTTTAGATGCAATCGTGGTAAGTTTGCAGTGTGGACATCTCAGAGGGGACGAGTCACGTGATGACTCATTGGTTGTGATAAAGGGTTGTCATGAAAAGTTGTTTCTTGGATTTCAGGATTTTAGGTCAGTAACGAAGGATAGAGACAATGAGCCGTTGGAAGGAGCAACGACCCGTCTTGTTGGTCATTGGAAGGAAATTGAAGGATGGACCAGTGGTGTTGACGGGAGGCGAAGAAGAGTCGTTGGATGAAGTAATGACGCATCCTGCTGGTCGTTGCTTGAGGAATAAAAAAATGAGAAAAAGACCCCAGAAGCAACGGATGGTCACCGTGATTCGTGATGAGGACCAAAGACTAGTGGTGAGGACCAACGACTAGTGGTGAGAGTCGTGATCATTGACGGGCAGATTTTAAAGCTTATTCCCATGGGTATTTTAGTAAAGTACTATGCTCCAACTTCCTAATTTGCATCGTTTTGAGCATTGTAAGAGACGTTTTTAGGGGTTTTCTAGCCTAACCTCTCATTCCCTCAAGATACTCCCTCAACTCTTCTTCCTCCTTTCTCTCAAGACTAAGGATTCAATTAAGATTTCTTCAAGGCTTCAAGGGTTAAGGTCAAGTGGAGGTTTCTTGAATCAGGTATGTGGGTTTTTTCAACAAGGATATCCTTCCATCCTTGTGCCCCAAACTTTTTATTTAAAATCCGAATCTCTTGCTCTATAAAAGTATGATCTAGGGTTTTGACTTATGGATGATTTCTTCTATGCCTTCTATGAATTCTAAGACCCATTATGATTAAAATTCATGTATACTTGTGGGATTATTTTTAATATCTCAAATTATGTACTTATTATGGAAAATGCATGATTATAGAATTTCCTCCATGAGATAGCATAAATCATCAAATGGGATTTCGTTATTATTATCTTGATTATATCAAGAACTTGTATATTTAGACAACATTATTATCAACATTTATTTGGATGCTTTAGAATATGAGTTCCAAATAAAAGTTTCATGTCGATATATGTATATCACTCAGAAAGGGTTGTTGCATCCTAACTCAGTTATATGTAGATGTATTCAGTTTATTTCTTTATTGTATACTTGTATGTTTCAATTTAATTATTTTTTCCCGCATGCTCGGTACATTCTAAGTACTGACCGTATACTTTATGCTATATCATTTCATGATATAGATTCAGGTATCCAAACTCAGCCCCGCGGGTAGACACACTCTTTCTTCCATCTTAGCGAATTGTGGTGAGTCCTCATCTCTCGAGGAAGAGATCTATGTTTCTTATTTTTATTATATTACACTTTTAAGACTTTAGGAGTTAGCTAGGGACCTGTCCCAGCAACTCATCACTTTAGCAGAGGCTTTTAGACATTTGTAAGAAGATTCAGTCTATGTACTAGAGTTTTGTTAGATTATGTCTTTTGAGTTTTAAATTTGACTCTTATAGTTAGCTTCCACTCAGTTATATTTCTGTTAGTTGTTTCTATTGTTAAAGGTTATGTTATGCTTATAACATGGGTCGACTTAGAGCCTCTTAGGGTTCCTTGTCCCGTGTTGTCGCTAGGGTGTAAACTCGGGTCGTGAAAAACTTGGTATCAAAGTGAAGGTTTAGAGTGCCCTAGGGTGTCTGAAAGCCGCGTTATGTAGAGCCTTTTTCATGGGTTTGAAGCGCGCCACACTTATGACGAAGAGGCTACGAGACGTTTTAGGAATGCTCCCTTTTCTTCATCATTCTTATCGTGCGTAGCGTATGAAACTCTAATAGTACCTCTCCTGACACATGCTTTACGTGCTCGCAGATAATGCCTCCTAGAAGAGCGAACGGAAGAAGAAATGGTAATGGCCGCCAGCAAGTGCCACCAGACCCGGCGAACCCGAAGGACGACCATATTACTCATGCTGAGTTTCGGGCAACCCTTAATATGTTGGCGCAGGCCATGACCGCCCAGATAAATCAACAAACGATGGCTCATGTTCCCCATAATGGGAACATAGTGGTGGGGAGAGTAAGAGACTTCCTCCGAATGAATCCACCTGAATTCTTAGGGTAAAAGGTGGATGAGGACCTGTAGGAGTTCTTGGAATAGATCCAGAAGATCACCCAAATCATGGGGGTGATGGGATCTGAGAGCGTAGACTTAGCCTCCTACCAATTGAAGGGAGTCGCTTATATATGGTTTTAATAGTGGAGAGACAGTCGGGTAGTTGGAGCAGCCCCCGTAGGTTGGGATGAATTTATGACTGCATTCCTGGACTGATTTTTCCCTAAGGAGTTGAGAGAGGCAAAGGCAGCAGAATTCATCAACTTGAGACAGAACGACATGACTGTCCAGGAGTACGCGTTGGAGTTCACCCGGTTATCCAAGTATGCATCGGAGATGGTAGATGACCAGAGGTCCTGAGTGAGCAGGTTCGTGAACGGAGTGTCTGACTCCTTGGTTAAATAGTGCAGGACTGCCATATAGACTTTCCACATTTGGTGATATTCGCTCAACAAATGGAAGTGGAACGAGCGAAGGAAAAAGAGAAAGATACCAAGAGGGCCAGGGTAGGAGATTCAGAGTTTTCCCCGCAAAGGAGGAGTTATTGACACCGCTCACATTCCCGGTAGAAATCATCATCCCCAACACTTTCGACAGTTAGTGCTTTATACAAACCTAGGGTAAGGGAGATTACGTATTTGTTGTGTCCTAGCTATGGGACGCACCATTTGGGGGAATGCATGGCCGACTCGGAAGCTTGTTTTTGGTGCGGCAAGTTGGTCCGTTGTAATGCCCCAGAAACTCAAAGACTAGACCCGGGAGTTAAAAATGGAGAAAACTGGAAAATCTGCACCAGGTCACAGTACGAGTCATTCTATGACCCGTATGGGTGACCATGACCCGTTACGTTACTCGTGGTGAGGACTTTTAACTTGATGAAAATTTTGGAAAAGGGGGGTGACCACGGGTGTGACCACGATTCGTGGTCAACACCATGAGTCGAGTAGTGATCCATGGTCAGTGTTTGGTTGGAAGTTGGAGAAGTCAGGTAGTGTACTCAACGGGTCCTCACCATGACTCATTTGGGGCATCATGAGTCGTTGTGTTGCCTGTGGTAAGTCCAGGAAGTTTTAGGTAGTGTTGGCGACGGGTTGGTCACCACGTGTCGTTGGGTGCACCACGAATCATGGTGTCCCCCGTGGTGACCAGTATGGGATTTTGGCAGTTTAGCTCACAATTGTGACCACGAGTCATGGTCATTGGGCACGACCCGTTAGGTCCCTAGTGGGGGCCTAGTAGTCATTTTTCCTGCGAATTTTCTAAGGGTGATTCAGTAATTTTCTAACCTCCTAGACACTAAAATATGTCGTTTTGGGTTTTAGTTAGGGGTTTTAGAGGGGGTAACTGACAGTTTATTTCATTTTTCATGTATCCCCTCAAAATTTAGAACGTAGAATCTCTCTCAAAAATACTCAGGGCAGAAGCTAGGGCAATCAAACTCTCCTTAGATTTTCAAGGAAATATCTTCGGATTTCTTTATCAGGTATGTGGGTATTCAACAAGGGAATAGTTCTTCCCTTGTGTCCCCAGAATTTCTCCCTATTTTTTTCTTTATCAGTTCTAGCCCTGCAGATTATCGAATGTTAAGAAATTCTTAGACATGCTTTGTTTAATTCATGTGGAATATTGTTTTATGAAAATTATAGATATATTCCACCAGTTTGTAACAGTACTGATGCTTATCCTTGTACGATAAATTTAGCCCTAGTCCTTGAGAGTATAAAAGACTAGAATCTTGCAACAGTGATTAAACCTTGAAATTTATCCTGATTCTATCATGTGGTGGATTCCTATGTTATTTGTATATGCTGAATTCTCAGTCAGATACATGTTGGCCTATTTTCAGTCAAAATGTTAGAATACTCCATGTCAGTCAGAAATGTCAACTGATCAATTTGACTACAGAAAAATTCTCGAGGTGTCAGTAGTACCTCCCAGTTATCAGAATCAGATTCAGAATTCAGTATTAGTGGTCCACTAGGTGGTCATGACACTTTAGATAAGTAGTTTTGACTAGCCTTAGGAACCCAACTTCATATTACAGTTTATTCTTTAGACTGTTACGACGCTTCCAAATAAGCAGCTCTGACCAGTCTTAGAACCCAGTTCCAGAATCCAGTCCGATAAGACTTTTAGGGTGCTTTTAGATATATATATCCCTGACTAGTATTGGGCCCAAATTTTGAGCTATCAGCTTATTTTTAAGTTTAGGACGATCCAGTGGGAGTAGGACTTAGCACCGAGCGGACCGAGGTTCCAGCGCACCTAGGTTCCCAGAACTATGTTGCCACCATAGGTTATAGCTTTATTGGCCTCATGGCCCTAGAGTCTTGTGATCACCCAGTTCATGTCTTTATACCCTGGCAAGGTATATTGGGTCCTACCGATGGGGCATATACATCAGAATCCACATCTAGCTCACGTGGTTATATGTCGGTTATAGACTCTCCCACTAATCAGCTCATTTCAATTTCAGATTAGTTAGTTCATATCAGTTCAGTTCAGTATCTCTTATTTAGGGCATGTCCTTAACTATCAGGCAGGGTCATTTAGACCACCTTAGTTTATTATAGTTATTTGAGCTTCAGTAGTTTCAGTTGGTCATTGCATGTCTGTTCAGTCAGTTACTTGTTCCATTGTGTTGTGCTCTCTCACTTACTCAGTACATTAAAAGTACTGACACATACTTTTATGCTGTATCATTTTATGATACAGCTGCAGACCTCAATCTCAGCTTCGCTAGCCGATCGCTCTCAGAAGATTTTAGCAATTCTAAGTGTGAACCCTCATCCTTTGAGGACGAAGATTATTTTACTTAGTTTTTCTTTCATCTATTTAGATTAGGAGTTAGCTGGGGGCTTGTCCCAGCAACTCATCAGTAGTAGTGGCTTTCAGACACAAATTTGGTTTTTCAAACTTGTAGTTTTGTTCAAATGTTTCCAAACATTACGAATCAGCTTCATTCTCTTAAATGTTTATATTTTTTCTTTAAACTTTCGCTATATATATTTATATGTTACTCAGAATGCCAGTGTATGATAGAAAAGGGGTAGACTTGGGGCTACTTGTGACTCCAAGTACCATGTCCTATCCAGGATGTAAGCTTAGGGTGTGACAAACTTGGTATCAGAGCACTAGATTTAGAGTATCCTCAGATGTCTGAAAGCTGCATCGAGTAGAGTCCTCTGTATGGGTGTGAAGCGCGCCATACTTATGACGGGGAGGCTGCAATATGTTATTAGGAAAACTCCCTTTTATTCGTACGTGTTATCTTGCATTGAAATTCAATTCTAGAATCATTCTCATAACTCGTGCTCTGTTTTGTTTCAGTGAATCATGCCTCCGCGACGTGTTAACTTAAGACGGGCCGGTAATGCTCACCGACCTGCACCACCAACTCCAGCAGCCCTTAGGATGACTCATTGTCTACCGTAGATTTCAGGGCAATCATTCAGCTGCTCGCTCAAACTGTTACCAACTAGGTGAACCAGCATGTGGTTCCAATTAACAATAATGGGTCCGCAGCAGCTACCCGAGTGAGAGAATTCACTCGGATAAACCCTCTGGATTTTCATGGGACTAAGGTGGGAGACGACCCACAAGGGTTCGTGGGTGAGATTAAAAAGATAGCCCAGGTCTAGTACGAACAATGGAAGGAGGGGAGCCAGTGGAAGCAGGATCGGTGGAATGGGAGGAGTTCACTATAGCCTTCCTAGACAGATTCTTCCCTCAGGAGCTCAGGGAGGCAAAAGTACCAGAGTTCATGAATTTGAGATAGGAAAACCAGACAGTAGAAGAATATGCTCCAGAGTTCACTAGGTTTTCCAACTACACTCCAGATATAGTGGTTGAGCCAACAGCTTGCATGCTGAAGTTTGTTAATGGGGTGTCGAACATGTCCTCAAAAAGTCCAGGATAGCAATGTTGATCAAGGATATTGACCTCTCTAGCCTTATTGTCTATGCCCAGCATATTGAGGCAGAAAAACTAAGGGACATGGAGCGAAAGAAAAAGCAGGAAAGGACTGGCCAATCAAATTATGGCCACCAGAGGTCTTGTGGTAGTAGTCTCCCACAGCAGCAGAGGGCTCCTACACCCAGCTCATCAAGCGCCCCTACCTTTCGCTCCCGACAGGATCGGAGAGGTGGAGCATCTGGCTCTTAGTCCTAGAGCTACAATGCAAGCAACATGTATCCAACTTGCCCTAAGTGTGGCAAGAATCACCTAGGAGAGTGTCTTAAAGGTCGAGAGGGTTGTTTTGGTTGTGGACAACTTGGTCATCGACTTAAGGAATTCCCATCAATAGGACGGGGAAGGTCACAACCGACTACCTCAGCAGCTCTATCAGGCCGACCAGCTCAGCAGGCCAACCCTTCAGGTACGGATGGCGGCCAGTACCAAAACTATTTTTATAAATTGTCATCTCATCAGGATCAAGAGAGTTCACCCGATGTAATCACAGGTATGTTACGTCTTTTCTAACTAGATGTATATTCCCTACTAGATCCATGGGCCACACTATCGTTCATGACTCCATACATAGCTTTTAGTTTAATATCAGTCCAGAGGTCCTCTCAGAACCATTTTCAATCTCCACCCCAGTTGGGAGTCAGTTAGAGCCAGTCGGGTGTATAGAAACTTCTTAGTCTTAGTCTTTAATAAAGTCATTCTAGCTGACCTTGTAGAATTAGACGTGGTTGATTTTGGCCTCATCCTTGGCATGGATCGGTACACTCTGGTTATTCCTCAGTCGATTGCAAAACTAGAATTATCAAATTTCAGTTTCCAAATGAGCTAGTGTTAGAGTGGACGGGCAGTAGTACAACGCCTAAAGGTTGGTTTATTTATTATCTTGAGGGCTAAAAGCTTATTTCTAAGGGATGTATCTATCATCTAGTTCAGGTCAAAGATTCCAACTATGAGGCTCCAACTATCCAGTTAGTCCCTGTTGTCAGTGAATTCCCAGATGTGTTCCCCGAAGATCTTCCCGGAGTTCCTCCTGAATGAGAAATCAACTTCGGTACAGACTTTCTCCCGGATACTCAGTCCATCTCCATGCCTCCTTATAGAATGGCTCTGGCTGAACTTAAGGAGTTGAAAGAGCAGGTAAAAGATCTTTTTGGTAAGGGTTTTATCAGACCCAACATCTCTCCCTGGGGTGCTCCAATACTATTTGTGCGAAAGAAAGATGGTACCCTCAGAATATGCATCGATTACCGTCAGTTGAATAAGGTCGCAATCAAGAACAGGTATCCCCTACCAAGAATTGACGGCTTGTTCGACCAACTTCAGGGAACTAGTTGTTTCTCCAAAATAGATCTGAGGTCGGGGTATCATCAGCTAAGAGTCATAGAGTGTGACATACCGAAAACATATTTCAGAACATGGTATGGTTACTACGAGTTTGTGGTTATGTCCTTCGGACTAGCAAATGCCCCTGCAGTCTTTATGGACTTGATGAACAGAGTCTTCAAGTAGTATCTGGATATGTTCGTTATTGTATTTATCGATGACATTATGGTATACTCTAGAATTGAGGAAATGCATGGTAATCACCTGGGTATAGTGTTGCAGACACTCAGGGACCGCCAGTTGTTCGTCAAGTTCAACAAATACGAATTCTGGTTGAAGTAAGTGACTTTTCTAGTCATGTGGTCTCGACTGATGGTATTCAGGTTGATCCTCAAAAGATAGCGGTGATGAAAGACTGGCCCAGACCTACCTCCCCAATCAAAATCAAAAGTTTCTTGGGTCTAGCCGGGTATTATCGACGTTTTGTGGAAGGTTTTTCTTCTATAGCATCTCCTCTTACTAGGCTGACTCCGAAGAAGGTGAAATTTCAGTGGTCAGATATGTGTGAGAAGAGTTTTCAGGAGTTAAAAACTCGACTCACTATCGCTCCAATGTTGACCCTATCAGAAGGATCAGATGGGTTTGAGATTTATTGTGACGCTTTCACAGTTGGAATCGGTTGTGATCTGAAGCAGCGGGGCAAGGTGATAGCCTACACCTCCAGACCGCTCAAAATTCATGAGAAGAATTTTCCAACTCATGACTTGGAGTTGGTAGCAGTGGTGTTTGCATTGAAGATATGGAGACACTATCTGTATGGGGCTCACGTGGATGTTTTCACCAATAACAAGAGCTATCAGTATATATTTAGTCAGAAGGACCTAAATCTTCATCAGACAAGGTGGTTAGAGCGCCTGAAGGACTATGACATGAGCGTGCTATATCACCTAGGCAAGGCCAATGTGGTGGTTGAGGCCTTGACCAGAGTGTCTATGGGAAGCGTGACTCATGTTGAGGAAGGCAAAAAGGAACTAGCGAAAGATATTCACCGACTAGCTCGATGAGGAGTGCAGTTGGTTGACTCAGCTGAGGGTGGAGTGGAAATGCAAAGTAGGTCAGATTCCTCTTTGGTTGTTGAAGTTAAGTCCAGGTAGGATGAGGATCCCATCTTACTTATGCTGAAGGAAGCAGTTCTCAAAAAAAGAGGTTGAGGCTTTCTCCAAAGGGGGAGATGGTGAGCTCCATTACCAGGACAGATTGTGTGTACCGGACGTCGGTGATTCGAGACAGCAGATATTGGCTGAAGCACACAGTTCGAGATATTCCATCCACCCTGGTGCTACTAAAAGACCCTAGAAGATATGTTGAGAGCGTGCGTGATCAATTAAAGGGCAGTTGGGATGATCACTTGCCTCTCATCGAGTTTGCGTACAACAACAGCTACTACTCTAGTATTCAAATGGCCCCGTTTGAGGCATGGTATGGTAGGAGGTGTAGATCTCCTATCGGGTGGTTTGAGGTTGGTGAAGCTACTTTAATTGGGACAGATTCGGTTCATGAAGCTATGCAAAAAGTATAGCTCATCTGATAAAGATTGAAAATAGCTTAGAGTCGTCAGAACTCTTATGCTGATATGAGGAGAAGAGAATTGGAGTTTGTTGTGGATGACTGGGTTTATCTGAAAATTTCACCCATGAAAGGAGTAATGATATTTGGGAAGAAAGGAAAGCTCAGTCCGAGATATGTGAGACCCTACAGAATTCTGAGACGAATTTGCAAGGTAGCTTATGAGCTGGAATTATCCTCAGAGTTGGCATCTGTGCACCCAGTATTTCATGTGTCACGATTGAAGAAGTGCATCGGTGAAACAACTTCAATTGTGCAATTGGACAGTGTGGGAGTGAAAGATAGTCTCTCATATGAAGAGATCCCAGTCCAGATCCTTGACCGTCAGGTTCGTAAGCTGAGGAACAAGGAGGTAGCTTCAGTCAAGGTCTTGTGGAGAAATCAGTAGGTTGAGGGAGCTACGTGGGAGGTGGAAGCAGATATGATGGCTAGATACCCCTATTTGTTCCCTTCTGGCTTAGTTTCACTTTAAGGTATCAATTCCTCCCCAAAACTTCTTTTAGTCCGTGTGTTTCAGATTCTTTCATGTAAAATAAATATGTGTACGACTAGTGAATTCAGTTCAGACTTGTGTTTCAGTCCGGAGGTAGTCATTCCGTTAGTTTTCAGCTTTCATGATCAGTATTTGAGTATAAAGATTGTCATTCTCTTCTTTCCTGTGTGTTTTCCAACATTCGAGGACGCATGTTCCCAAGGGGGAGATATTGTAATGCCCCAGAAACTCAAAGACTAGATTCGGGAGTTAAAACGGAGAAAATTGAAAAATCTGCACCAGGTCACAGAACGAGTCATTCTGTGACCCATGGGGGTGACCACGAGTCGTTAAGTGACTAGTGGTGAGGACTTTTAACTTGATGAAAATTTTGGAAAAGGGGGGTGACCACGGGTTTGAACACAATTCGTGGTTAACACCACGAGATGTGTGGTGATTCATGGTCAGTGTTTGGTTAGAAGTTAGAGAAGTTAGGCAGTGTATTCAATGAGTCCTCACCACGACTTATTTGAGGCATCATGAGTCGTGGTGTTTCCTGCGGTAAGTCCAGGAAGTTTTAGGCAGTGTTGGCGACGGGTGGGTCACCACAAGTCGTTGGGTACACCACGAGTCGTGGAGTCCCCATGGTGACTAGTACGGGATTTTGGCAGTGTACCTCACAATTGTGACCATGAGTCGTGGTCATTGGGCATGACCCGTAGGGTCCCTCGTGGGGGCCTGGCAGTCATTTTCCCTGCGAATTTCCTAAGGGTTATTTAGTAATTTTCTATCCTCTAGACACTAAACTACGTCATTTTGGGTTTTAGTCAGGGTTTTAGAGGAGGTAACCGATGGTTTATTTCATTTTTCACGTATCCCCTCAAAATTTAGAATGTAGAATCTCTCTCAGAAAGACTCAGGGTAGAAGCTAGGGCAATTAAACTCTCCTCATATTCTCAAGGAAATTTCTTTGGATTTCTTTATCAGGTATGTGGGAATTCAACAAGGGAATAGCTTTTCCCTTGTGTCCCCAGAATTTCTCCCTATTTTTTTCTTTATCAATTCTAGCCCTGCAGATTATCGAATGTTAAGAAATTCTTTATTATGCTTCGTTTAATTCATGTGGAATATTGTTTTATGATAATTATAGATATTTTCCACAATTTGTGACAATATTGATGCTTATCCCTATACAGTAAATTTATCCCTAGTCCTTGAGAGTAGAAAAGACTAGAATCTTGCTACAGTGATTAAACCTTGAAATTTATCTTGATTCTATAAGTGTGGTGGATTCCTATGTTATTTGTATATGTTGACTTCTCAATTAGATGCATATTAGCCTAGTTTCAGTCAAAATGTTAGAATACTTAGTGTCAGTTAGAAATGTCAGTTGATCAATTTGACTACAGAAAAATTCTTGAGGTGTCAGTAGTGCCTCCCAGTTATCAGAATTCAGTTTTAGTGGTCCACTAGGCGGTCATGTCACTTTATATAAGCATCTCTGACTAGCCTTAGGAATCCAGCTTCATATTACCGTTTATTCTTTAGACGGTTACGATGCTTCCAAATAAGCAGCTCTAACCCATCTTAGAACCTAGTTCCAGAATCTGGTCCGATAAGATTCTTAGGTTTCTTTCAGATATATTTATATCCCTAACTAGTCTTGGGCAAAAATTTTGAGCTATTAGCTTAGTCTTTAGTTTAAGACTATCCAGTGGGAGTAGGACTTAGCACCGAGCGGACCAGGGTTCCAGCGCACCCAAGTTCCCAGAACTACGTTGCCATCATAAGTTACAATATTAGCCTCATGGTCCCAGACTCTTGTGATCACCCAATTCATGTCTTTATACCCTGGCAAGGTATATTGAGTCCTACCGATGGGGTGTATACACCGGACTCCACGTCTAGCTCACATGGTTATATGTCGGTTATAGACTCTCCCACTAGTTAGCTCATTTTAGTTTTAAATTAGTCAATTCAGTATCTCAGATTTAGGGCATATCCTTGACTATCAGATAGGGTCATTTAGACCACCTCAATTTATTACAGTTATTTCAGCTTCAGTAGTTTCAGTTGGTCATTACATGTTTGTTTTTTCCAATTACTTGTTCCATTGTGTTTTTCTCTCTCACTTACTCAGTACATTCAAAGTACTGACACATACTTTTATATTGTATCATTTTATGATACAACTGCAGGACCTCAGTCTCAACCTCGCTAGCCGATCACTCTCAGAAGACTTCAGCGTAACTAAGTGTGAGTCCTCATCTTTTGAGGACAAAGATTATTTTACTCAGTTTTGTTTTGTTCTATTTAGATTAGGAGTTAGCTGCGGGATTGTCCCAGCAACTCATCAGTTGTAGTGGCTTTCAGACGCAGATTTGGTTTTTCAGACTTGTAGTTTTGTTCAAATGTTTCCAAACATTATGAATCAGCTTCATTCTCTTAAATGTTTATATTTTTGCTTTAAACTTCCGTTGTATATATTTATATGTTACTCAAAATGTCAGTGTATGATATACCAAGGGTTAACTTGGGGTTACTTGTGACTCCAAGTATCGTGTCCCATCCAGGGTGTAAGCTCGGGTGTGACAGCCATAAGCACCGGGATTTCGCAGCGGCTCAGCGAGGCGAGAGTAGAGCCTCGGCCACTTCTTCAGTAGATCCAATAACCCATCCATTTCAGCAGGGTGCATCATCTAGCGCGGGTGGAGGACAACGTCAAAACCGCTCCTATGCCATAGCATCACACCAGGATAAGGGTAAGTCGCCAGTAGTAGTCACAGGTATGTTGTGAATTTTGTGTTACTCCTTGCATATTGCTAGCCCCAGAACCCCAATAATTAATAAGAAGCTCTATGATGTTGTTGTGAAGAAATTGTCGATGTGTGATGTGAATAGTTGCGAGGATAAGGTTTGTAGTGAATGTTAGAGGTGAAACAGAAACTAAGAGTTAATGATTTAGCCCCGACCTTGAGAAGGATTCAGGAGCCTTAAAATAATGGCTTTAAGCTATGGGGGAGATGGTAAGTATGTGAGACATGTCGGGTCTTGAGTATGATAGTGGGGGGAGTTCCAACCATAACAGTTGGGGTATGTCAATCCCTTCAGGTTCATGTAACCTCCCTTGTATTTCAGTTGAAGCTAAGTTATACCCATCCCTNCAACATTTCCTAGATAACCACTTCACACAACGATGCCAATCTTACTCTACAAATCTTTAAGGTTTATCTTTATGTTATGAATCGTCTATGTGTGTTAACTCATGTCTTCCAGTATGATACGCTCGAACTCAGTCTTTAGAAGTTTCTTTAGTACCTTAGTAGAATAAGGTTACCGCATGTGTGTGCGCTCAGTTATAGCTGTCATGAATGATTGGTTCTCATGAGTCCTTTACTTTTAGTTAGACCATATATCATGAATTCTGACCCCGTAACAGAAAATGATTTGAGAATGAAGGCTCAGTCCGTATCAGCTCAGTGTCAGTTAGAGGGAAAGAATCCTTCTCAGTGTTTTATCTAGTTCCATGTTAGTTTCATGTCTTTCAGTTCCTCTTATGTCCTAGCACGCATGTATGATTTAGATGTTCAGTTTAGATATGTAAGATAAGCCGGAGTCAAATACTCCATTATTTTCAGCTGTAAGTGATCAGTTTATGGATTTCAGTTTCATCCCTATCATTTCAGCTTCAGCTTTCATTATATGTCCAGTGCATGACCCTTATGCATGAGTTTGATGATGCTTCAAAATATGATTTCCAAATAAAAATTTCATGTCGATATATGTATGTAACTCAAAAAGGGTTGTTTCATTTTAATTCAGTTATATGTAGATGTATTCAGTTTATTTCCTTCTTGTATACTTGTATGTTTCAGTTTAATTACGTTTCCCACATGCTCAGTATATTTCAAGTACTGACCACATACTTTATGTGCTATATCGTTTCGTGATATAGATTTAGGTACCCAGACTCAGCCCTGCGGGTAACACACTCTTTCTTCCATCTCAGCGGATTGTGGTGAGTCCTCATCTCTCGAGGATGAGATCTATGTTTCTTATTTCGGTTATATAATAGTTTTCAGACTTTAGGAGTTAGCTGGGGACCTGTCCAAACAACTCATCAGTTTAGCAAAGGCTTTCAAAGATACGTAAGCAGATTCAGTCTATATACTAGTATTTTGTTAGATTATGACTTTTGTGTTTTAAATTTGAATCTTATAGTTAGCTTCCGCTCAGTTATGTTTCTATTATCTATTTTTATTTTTAAGGGTTATGCTATGATTATACCATAGATCGACTTGGAGCCTCTCGGGGTTCCTTGTCCCGTGTTACGACTAGGGTGTAAACTCGGGCCGTGACATGTTGGCTGCGTTTTGGCAATAACTTGGGCTGCTCTTAGGCAGTAACTTGAAGCTCATAAGGGTGGAGGTTTGTCTTAGCTCAGGTTCACCAAAAAATCCAAGGTATGTTATGATTGTCCCTCCCTTTGTTGGCATGAATTTCATAGCTGTAGTCATCGGTATTGACGTGTGTGTTGGCTGCTTTGTGAAGCTTTTTGTTATATTGTTATTTGACTCTGGTTCTTTTGTTTATATGATGATAAATGTGGGTATAAGGTTCTAATTTTGTTGGTGGCTCGGGCTTGAGTGCGGAGAATCTTAGTCATGGAAAATTATTAGGCTTGTGTCGAGAGGCCGTGTATGAGGCGTGTGGTTCTTGTAGAAAGTTATGGGCTGTTTGGGTGAATAATATTAGTGATGATATTCAAAATTTAATAAGGGTTTATAGTGGTTAAGGTCGATGTTTGCGACAATCTTTCATTATATTTGAATTAGTGGTCATGTCGACGGCACGTGGTGACACTTAGGTTGGTTTGATCATGTCCCTTGATGTTAGTGGTGAGTATAGTCACTTTTGGGATGCTTGTACAGCTTAGGGATACACTGGTTAGGATGGTAATCCTTGGCTCGGCTAGTGGCTCGTCGGTAGACGACTAGAAGTGAAAGAATAGTACTATGTTGTGATAGTCGGTTGGTGGGGTTTGAGAGCCGATTATGGGCTATTTGAACATGTATTGTTGTTGATGATGATTTTGAATGTTGTGATTGTGTGATTTTGTGTGTGTGTGTGTGTGTTTAGGCCCTTGGGATTCGTGGATACCCAATGCTGAGAGTAGATCCGGCCGCAGGATTGAGTCCAAGGGGTAGCACAATTGGCCTATGGTGGGGTTGAGTTTTCCTCATATAGGGTTGTTCTGAGACATGAAAGACTTATGAAGTGGTATATGCGTCCATAGCTCCATATATTTCTATTCTAAGACTTCTTGGGAT
>JACEIK010002478.1:121314-136497 GCA_018107945.1 Datura stramonium
ATTTTCCTGGAAAGGCTTAGGATGGCCCTCCTCCACGTGAGAAAGATGTGGGATCATCATGCGCTTATACATGACGGTTATCGGTTATGACGAGTCTCCCATTGTTCCTCATGTATTCAGTTACTCATGTTCATGTTTTTAAAATATTATGTTTAGCTTATGATGAATAGCTTATAAGTATATATATTTCAAATTATGGCCTTTAGCATGTTGTCCTGCTGTGATGATTTATCCTGATTTATATTCATGATTTCAACTAACGTTTTACTAGCATGTTTTACTTACCTTACATACTCAGTGGATTCAAAAGTACTGACAGTATACTTTATGTTATATCATCTCATGATATAGGTTCGGGTGATCCATCTCAGTCTCGCCGATAGCTCTCTCCCGATCAGTCAAGTCCTATTCCCATTTGGGTGAGTCCTCATTCTCCGGGGATGTTATTAGTTTAATAATTTTACCATGTCTTTGAGTTCTAGACCTAGTGAGATGGTTAGAGGTGTTCTCCCATCAGCTCATCATTGTAGTAGAGGCTTTTTAGACTATTATGTATAGACAAAATAGCATTGTTGAGTTGTGTTTATGCTTTTGTTCATGCTTTAATTATACTTAGTGAGGATCTTATGATGTCATGTATATACCATGGGTTAACTTGGATCCATTCGAGGTTCTAGGTCCTGTATCTCGATCCAGGATCTCAACTCGTGTCACGACCTGAGCCTACACCCTGGACGTAACACGATACTTGAAGTCACAAGTGACCCTAAGTCAACCCTTGCTCTATCATACACTGGTATTCTGAGTAAACATGCACAGCAAAAATTTGAAATAATACATAATAGCATTAATGAAAAATTAAAGACTGAATATAGAGATTTTAAATATCTGAAAGTCTAAAATCAAGTCTGATCTGAAAGCTATCTAACTGAGGAGTTGTTGGGACAAACCCCCAGCTAAGTCTAAGTCCAGCTGAAAACCTTAAAGAAACTAAAATGAATAAAATGTGCCCTCAGAATATGAGGACTCACATTGCTGTTGCTGATAGAGACCTGAACGTAAACGGATAACGGTGTTGGGTTTGAGAACCTGCGGCTGTATCATGAAATCATATAGCATAAAGTATGCTTCAGTACTTTGAATGTACTAAGTAAGTGAGAGAAACATAAATAACATGAAATTACTAGTAACTGAACTGAAATGACATGAAATGACCAACTGAAGATACTGAAAACTGATACAACTGAAATATTTCTGATATGGTCAAAAATGACCCTGGCTGATGGTCATAAACATGCCCTAAGTCTAGAATATTGAGTCTGAGATACTGCACTGAACTGATCTGAACTGAACTGGACTGAGAAATCTGAGGATGAGCTAAATTGACTAGTAGGAGAGACTGTAACAGACATAAAACCACGTGATCTAAACGTCGAGTCCGATGCATACACCCCACAGGTAGGACCCAATATACCTTGTCAGGGTATAAAGGCATGAACTGGGTGATCACAAAAGTCTAGGGCTATTCAGGACAATAATCTATAATTATAACCTACGTTGGCAACATAGCTCTAGGAACCTGGGTACGCTGGAACCCCGGTCCACTCGATGCTAAGTTCTACTCCCATTGGAAAAAACCTATACTGAACTACTAGGCTGATAGCTCGAAACTAGGTCCAAGACTAGTCAGGGACGTATAAATGCAAGTATCCTAAGAGTCTTATCGGGCCAGATTCTGAAACTGGGTTGTAGACTGGTCAGAGCTTCTTATCTAGAAGCGTCGTAACTGTCTAAGAACAAACTGAAATCTGAACTAGGGTCCTGGGGCAATTCAAAGCTATATATATGAAATGTCATGGCTGCCTAATGGACCAATAACTGAATTCTTATTCTAATATCTAGGAGGTACTACTGGCACCTCGAGAAAATTCTATAGTCAAACTGATCAGCTAACATTTCTGACTAACACTGAATATTCTAGTAACCTTGACTGAAATTGAACTGACAATTCTGTGAAATGCAAAGTATATAAACTTTCTGATTGAATGTGAATAACATACATGTAACTGAGTTTTTAACACAAACAATCAGTATAGAACCCCAAACTCTGAAAGATGCGAACAATTCTCAAGAATTCAAAGCTTAAATAGGATTCTAATTTCTGACTTTCAAAAGCTAGGGATGAATTTCTAATTTGATGGAACAAGCATCATTTTAGTTGCACACTGGTGGAAAATAGCTACAATTAACATAGGGTAGAATTCCACATGAGTTAATCAAATAACGATAAAAATATCTTCAAATTCGCAATCTCATGGCTAGGACTGAAAGTGAATAGAGAGAGGGTTGTAGGAGACACAAGGGGAGAACAATCTCCTTGCTGAATTCGCACATACCTAAAGAAGAAAACCCTGGTGAGAATCCCTGAGAAGAACTGAGAAGAAATCAAACCCTTGCTCCAGCTCTTTGCTTTCTATCGGAGTTTCTACGCACTGTTCTTGAGGGAAATTCAAATAAATGAATAAAAAGGTCATTCTAACCCTTTAGTTTCCCCCTATACGAACCTAAAACGACATCGTTTAGGGAATAAAAAGGTGGGAAACTACAAAAGTAACCGTGGGAACTAAAATTGAAATCTGGTCGACATGAACCAAAGGGCTTCAGAATGGGTCGTTGGTAGGAACGACGACCTGTTGAATCTGTCCATGGTTTCTGGGTTCAAAAACTAGGTTCACTGGAACTATTCCACGGTAGGGTGCAACGATCCGTTGGAAGGAACAATGGGTCGTTGATACCTTCCATTGGTACTAGTGGGAAAACAGGGCCTTGAAACAACGGTCAACACAATGACTTGTTGGTAGGACCAACGGTCGTTGTATAGACTCGTGGTCTACACCGCTGGGGCCTAGAAGCAGACGATGGGTGGTAACAACGGCTTGTTGGAGGCTACCACGAGCCGTTATTCCCTCTCATTATCTCGGGAAAGGGTCCAGTAGACCTCTAAACGCGGGATTCAACGGACAATAGGACGGCTCGTTGTTAGGATCAACGGGTCATCTTATGACTCGTTGTTTCCCCCTAGAGGAAACCTTATCTAACCAACGACCAGTTACAACGGTCCGTAGTGGGAGTCTTCTGAGACAAAAAAATTCTGATTTACTCATGGTTTTTCATCAAATGTCTGAATTTGGTCTAGGAAAGTTTAGGGGTGTTAAAATATTTCCCCCTTGGGATCATTCGTCCTCGAATGAAGACCAAAACTAGAAAAAGAGCTGGGATTTCTGAAATTGAGACTATTAACTGATTTCTGAAGGAGTAATCGACTCCAAACTAACTTAAGCGTACTAACAGAGCTGCTGCAACTAGGATGCACATAGGAAATCAAAATAGAGCTGATGAGTACGGAACTGAGTAGAGTACTGAAAAGGGATTTTAGTACCTAATTCTGGAACTGAACTGAAAGAGAACAAGTGTGGGTATTTGGCCATCATATCTTCTTCGGCCTCCCACCTAGCTCCTTCAACCTTTTGATTCCTCCATAGGACCTTGACTGAGGCTATTTCCTTATTCCTCAACTTATGAACCTGACGGTCAAGGATCTGGACTGGTACCTCCTCATATGTGATACTATCCTTTATTTCCACGTTGTCCAATGGCACAACTGAGGTTGGATCCCTAATGCATTTCTTCAAAAGTGGCACATGGAAAACTGGGTGTACAGCTGCTAGTTCTGAAGGTAACTCTAGCTCATAGGCCACATTGCCGATACGCCTCAAAATTCTATAAGGTCCCACATACCTCGGACTGAGTTTCCCCTTCTTTCCAAACCTCATCACCCTTTTCATGGGTGAAATTTTCAGGTATACCTAGTCATCAACTGCAAACTCCAATTCTCTTCTCCGCACATCGGCATAAGATTTCTGATGACTCTAAGCTGTTTTCAACCTTTCTCATATGAGCTGAACTTTCTGCATTGTCTCATGAACTGAGTCTGGCCCTATCAAGGTATCTTCTCCGACCTCAAACCACCCTATAGGATATCTACACCGCCTACCATATAATGCCTCAAATGGGGCCATCTGAATGCTAGAGTGATAGCTCTTGTTGTACGCAAACTCGATAAGAGGCAAATGGTCATCCCAATTACCCTTAAAATCGATTGCACACGCTCTTAGCATATCTTCTAAGGTTTGAATAGTCCTCTCAATTTGTCCATCTGTCTGTTGGTGAAAAGTTGTACTGAGCTTGACCTGCGTACCAAGTCGTTTCTGAGAAGACTTCCAGAAGTGAGAGGTGAATTAGGTACCTCTATCTGAAATAATGGACAAGGGCACCCCATGAAGTCTGACTAGCTCCCAAATATAAATTCTACCATAGTACTCAGCTGAATCTATGGTTTTAACTGGGAGGAAATGTGCTGACTTAGTTATCCGGTCCACTACTACCCATATAGAGCCATATTGCCGACAAGTCCGAGGTAGACCCGTAATGAAGTCCATGTTTATTTCTTCCCACTTCCATATGGGTATACTGATATCCTGAGTCATACCTCCCAGTCTCTGGTGTTCCACCTTTACTTGCTGGCAGTTTGGGCACTTAGCTACAAATTCAACAATATCTCTTTTCATGTCGTTCCACCAGTAAATATCCCGTAAATCACGGCACATCTTTGTAGCACCAGGGTGAATGGAATATCTAGAACTGTGTGCTTCAGCCAATATCTGCTATCTCAACTCATCGACATCCGGTACACATAATCTACCCTGGTAACGGAGCACACCATCTCCCCCTTTGGAGAAAGCTTCTATTTCTTTTCTGAGAACTGCTTCCTTCATCTTAATTAAGATGGGATCTTCATCCTGTCTGGACTTAACCTACATGACTAAAGAGAAATCTGACCCACTCAACATTACTACGCCACCCTCAGTCGAATCCGCCAACTGTACTCCCAACCGGGCTAGCCTGTGAATATCTTTAGCCAGCTCATTTTTGCCTTCTTCTACATGAGTCACGCTGCCCATAGACACTCTACTTAGGGCATCAGCCACAACAGTGGCCTTGCTCGGGTGATATAGCACGCTCATGTCATAGTCTTTCAGTAGTTCTAACCATCTTTTTTTATGAAGATTTAGGTTCTTTTGACTGAACACATACTGCAGACTCTTATGATCTATAAATATATCTATGTGAGATCCATATAAGTAGTGCCTCCATATTTTTAATGCAAATACCATTGTTGCCAACTCCAAGTCATGAGTTAGATAATTTTTCGCATGAACTTTGAGCTATCTGGGGGGTGTAGGCTATCACTTTGCCTGGCTGCATCAGAATGCAATCGAGTCCAACTCTGGAAGCATCACAATAAACAACTAACCCATCTATTCCTTCTGGCAGGGTCAAAACTGGAGCGATAATGAGTCGAGTCTTCAACTCCTGGAAACTCTTCTCACACTCATCCAACCATTGAAATTTCACCTTCTTCTGAGTTAACTTAGTCAGAGGAGATGCTATAGAGGAGAAGCCTTCCACAAACCGTCGGTAATAATCCACTAAGCCTAGGGAACTCCTGATTTCAGTAGGAGTGGTAGGTATGGGCCAATCCTTCACTGCTGCTATTTTATGAGGATCTACTTGTATTCCTTCACCTGAGACCACGTGACCTAAGAAAGTCACAGACTTCAACCGAAATTCGCACTTACTAAATCTGGCAAACAGCTGGCGATCTCTGAATGTTTGAAGCACTATCCTCAGGTGATCTGCATGATCTTCCTCATTTCTAGAGTATACCAAAATGTCGTCTATAAATATAATGATGAACATATCTAAATACTGCTTGAAGACTCTGTTCATCAGGTCCATAAAGGTTGCAGGGGCGTTTGTGAGTCCAAAGGACATCACCACCAACTCGTAGTGACCATACCCAGTTCTGAATGATGTTTTCGGTATTTCACACTCTCTGGCCCTTAACTGATGGTATCCTGACCTGAGATCGATCTTGGAGAAACAACTGGCTCCCTGAAGTTGGCCAAACAGGTCAATAATTCAAGGTTGGGGATATTTGTTCTTGACTGTGACTTTGTTCAGCTAACAGTAATCTATGCATATTCTGAGGGTACCATCTTTCTTTCGCACGAATAAAACTGGAGCACCCAGGGAGAGATGCTGGGTCTGATAAAACCCTTGTCAAGAAGATCTTTTAGCTGCTCCTTCAACTCCTTAAGCTAAGCTGGAGCCATTCTGTAAGGAGGGATGGAGATGGGTTGAGTATCTGGGAGGAGGTCCTCTGAAGTCTATTTCCCATTTAGGGGGAACTCCGGGAAGATCCTCAGGAAATACATCTGGGAACTCGTTGACCACTGAAACTAACTAAATGGTTGGGGTCTCAAAGTTAGAATCCTTGACCCGAACCAGATGATAAATATATCCCTTGGAAATGAGTTTCTGGGCCTTAAGGTAGGAAATAAACCTACTCTTAGGCGTTGAACTGCTTCCCGTCCATTCTAACACTGGTTCATTTGGAAATCGGAACTTGAGAACTCTAGTTCTACAATCAACTGAGACATAGTAGGAGTGTAACCAATCCATGCCGAGAATAAGGTCAAAGTCAATCATATCCAGCTCTATGAGATCAGCTGGAATGACTTTATTCAGGACTGAGACTGGGCAGTTTCTATACACCCGGCTGGCTCTAACTGACTCGCCAATGGGGGTGGAGACTGAGAATGATTCTGAGAGGATTTTTGGACTGACATCGAACTGAACTACTATGTAGGGAGTTACAAATGAAAGAGTGGCTCCTGGATCTAGGAGGGCATATACATCTAGATGGAAGAAACATAACATACCAGTAACTACGTCAGATGAGCTTTCCTAAACCTGACGAGAAGATAGAGCATAGAAACAATTTTAGCGCTGACCGTCATCCATATCTGATGGGTTGGCCTGCTGAGCTGGTTGGCCTGCTGGTGCTGCTGAGGTAGTGGATTATGATCTTCCCCGTCCTACTGACAGACATTCTTTAATTCGATGCCCCAGTTTTCCACAACCGAAATAACCCTCCTTGCCTTGTAGACTCTCTCCGAGATGATTCTTATTGCACTTGGGGCAAACTGGGTACCCATTCCCGGCACTGAAGCTTTGAGGCTGAGAGCCAAATGCTCCACCCCTCTGGTCCTGACGGGACCGAAAGGTAGGGGCGCTGGCTGAACTAGGTGTTGGGGCCTTCTGTTGATGCTGCTACTGCTACTGTGGGCAGCTACCACCGCCAGACCTCTGATGGTCGTAATCTGACTGGCCAGTCTTTTCCTATTTGTTCTTACGCTCCAAATCCCTCAGCTTTTCGGCCTCAATCTGCTAGGCATAGACAATCAAGCTAGAAAGGTCCATATCCTTAATTAGCATCGTTGTCCTGTATTCCTTGAGAACCAGATTTGACACTCCATTTACAAAATTAAGCATGCGATCCCTTGGCTCGGCTACCATCTCTGGAGTGTACTTAGACAGCCTAGTAAACTCCAGGGCATACTCCTCCACAATTTTGTTGCCCTGTCTCAAGTTCATAAACTCCACCATCTTTTCCTCCCTCAGCTCCCGAGGAAAAACCTATCCAAGAAAGCTGTGTGGAATTCTCCCCACTCCACTGGTCCTGCTCTCGCTGGCCGCCCCTCCTTCCACTTCTCATACCAAACCTGGGCTACCCCTTTTAAGCTGGTAGGCAGCTAGGTCAGTACTCTCGGAGGAGCTGACACCTATAATATGAGTAATCTTCCTGACCTCATCTATGAACTCTTAGGGGTCCTCCCCCATTTTAGATCCCTGAAAAGATGGAGGGTTCATGCGGGTAAAGTCCCGCACCCTCGCATCTACTGCAGACCCATTCGTGTTCACCGGCACGACCTGCTGATTCACCTGATTGGTCACGATTTGGGCCAGTAACTGTATGGCCTCTCTAAACTCTATGGTAGAAACCAAATCATCTTGAGGAGTTTTCGAGGCTGGTGGGGTAGATCTATTGGTGTTACCGTACCATCTTCCATTACCGCATCAAGGAGGCATGATTCATTGAAATGAAATAGAGCACGAGTTAGAAGGGCATTTCTGGAATTGAACTTTAAATGCACGATAAAGAGTATGAACAAAAGAGTTTTCCTAATAACATCTCGTAGCCTCTTCGTCATAAGAGTGCATGCTTCACGCCCATGAAAAGGACTCTACTCGATGTGGCTTTCAGACATTCCGAGGATACTCTAAACCTAGCGCTCTGATACCAAGTTTGTCAGGAACCGAGCCTACACCCTGGACGTAACACAGTATTTAAAGTCACAAGTGAACCCAAGTCAACCCTTGGTCTATCATACACTGGTATTCTGAGTAAACATTAAATAATACATAATAGCATTAATGAAAAATTAAAGACTGAATATAGAGATTTTAAATATCTGAAAGTCTGCAATCAAGTCTGTTCTGAAAGCCAACTGAGGAGTTGCTGGGACAAACCCCTAGCTAACTCTAAGTATAGCTGAAAACCATAAAGAAACTGAAATGAATAAAATATGCCCTAAGAATATGAGGACTCACACTGCTACTGCTGATAGAGACCCGAACATAAACGGCTAGCGGTGCTGGGTTTGACAAACTGCGGTTGTATCATGAAACGATACAGCATAAAGTATGTGTTAGTACTTTGAATGTACTAAGTAAGTGAGAGAAACATAAATAACATGAAAGTACTAGTAACTGACATGAAATGACCAAATGAAAATTCTGGAAACTGACACAACTGAAATATAACTAATACGGTCAAAAATGACCCTGGCTGATGGTCATAAACATGCCCTAAGTCTGGGATACTGAGTCTGAGATACTGCACTGAACTGATCTGAATTGAACTGGACTAAGAAATTTGAGAATGAGCTAAATTGACTAGTGGGAGAGTTTGTAACTGATATATAACCATGTGTGCTAAACGTGGTGTCCGATCTATACACCCCACAGGTAGGACCCAATATACCTTTCCAGGGTATAAAGGCATGAACTGGGTTATCAGAAAAGTCTGGGGCCATTCAGGCCAATAATCTGTAATTGTAACCTACGCTGGCAACGTAGTTCTGGGAACCTGGGTGCGCTGGAATCCCTGTCCGCTCGGTACTAAGTTCTACTCCCACTGGAAAACCTATACTGAACTACTAGGCTGATAGCTCGAAACTGGGGTCCAAGACTAGTCAGGGACGTATAAATGCAAGTACCCTGAGAGTCTTATCGGAACATATTCTAAAACTGGGTTCTAGACTGGTCAGAGCTGCTTATCTAGAAGTGTCGTAACCGTCTAATAACAAACTGACATCTTAACTAGGGTCTTGGGGCAAGTCAGAGTTATATATTTAAAATTTCATGACTGACTAATGGACCAATAACTGAATTCTAATTCTGATATCTAGGAGGTACTACTGGCACCTCCAGAAAATTATATAGTCAAACTGATCAGCTGACATTTCTGACTTACACTGAATATTCTAGTACCTTGACTGAAACTGAATTGACAATTCTGTGAAATGCAAAGTATATAAATTTTCTGATTGAATCTGAATAACATACATGTAACTGAGTTTTTAACACAAACAATCAGTATAGAAGCCCCTAACTCTGAAAGATGCAAACAATTTCCAAGAATTCAAAGCTTAAACAGGATTGTAATTTCTAAATTTTCAAAATCTAGTGTTGAATTTCTAATTTGATGGAACAGGCATCATTTTAGTTGCACACTGGTGGAAAATAGCTACAATTAACATTGGGTAAAATTCCTCATGAGTTAATCAAAGAACGATAACAATATCTTCAAATTCACAATCTCAGGGCTAGGACTGAAAGTGAACAGAGAGAGGGTTTTAGGAGACGCAAGGGGAGAAAAATATCCTTGCTGAATTCCCACATACCTAAAGAAGAAAACCCTGGTGAGAATCCCTGAGAAGAACTGAGAAAAAATCAAACCCTTGCTCCTTCTCTTTGCTTTCTGTCGGAGTTTCTACGCACTGTTCTTGAGGGAAATTTAGAGAAATGAATAAAAAGGTCATTCTAACCCTTTAATTTCCCCCTATACGAACCCAAAATGACATGGTTTAGGGACTAAAAAGGTGGAAAATTACAAAAGTAACCCTGGGAACTTAAATTGAAATCTGGCCGACATGAACCAACGGGCTTCAGAATGGGTCGTTGGTAGGAACGACGGCCCATTGAATCTGTCCATGGTTTCTGGGTTCAGAAACTAGGTTCACTGGATCTGTTCCACGGTAGGGTACAACGATCCGTTGGAAGGAACAACGGGTCGTTGATACCTTCCATTGGTACTAGTGGGAAAACAGGGCCTTGAAACAATGGTCAACACAACGACTCGTTGGTAGGACCAATGGGTCGTTGTATAGACTCGTGGTCTACACTGCTGGGGCCTGGAAGCAAATGATGGGTGGTAACAACGGCTCGTTGGAGGCTACCACGAGTCGTTGTTCCCTCTCGATGTCTCGGGGAAGGGTCCAGTAGACCTCTGAACTAGAGATTCAACGGATAACAGGATGGCTCATTGTTAGGATCAACGGGTCATCTTATGACTCATTGTTTCCCCATAGAGGAAACCTTCTCTAACCCACGACCAGTTACAATGGTCTGTTGGTTCCCCCAATGGTCCGTTGTGGGAGTCATCTAGGACAGAAAAATTTCTGGTTTTCTCATGGTTTTTCATCAAATGTCTGAATTTGGTCTAGTAAAGTTTAGGGGTGTTACAATAGTGCAGGGACAACGCTAGTAGAGAAACCTGTCTCACTTAGGCAAATCTCACATCAGAAAAGAGAGGGAGAGTCCTGGGCTATTTAGTAACGAAATTAGACTTAATACTGAGAGGCGCCTTTTGGGTTGAAAACCCGAAGAGAAAAATTCGTGATGGGCTTCAGCCCAAGAGCGGACAATACCTCACAGTGTTGGGTCAGGGTCGTTACAACTCGGGTCGTGACAAACTTGGTATCAGAGGAAAGAATTAGGTGTGTCCTAGGGTGTCTAAAAGCCGTGTTAAGTAGACTCTTTTCCATGGATGTGAAGCATGCCACACTTATGGGGAAGAGGCTATGAGACATTTTAGGAAATTTCCCTTCTCTCATGATCCATGTCGTGCGATGAAGTATCTCTCTATTCCTATAACTCGTGCTATACGCGTTTATAGAAATATTCTTCCAAGTGGAGTCAATAGAAGGAGAAATGACAATAGAAATGCCCATGTCAATGGCAATGGAGATGGGCATCATCCATTCCCACCAGCTCTAGTGGATCCGTTACCCGAGTATGTCACTCATGTCGAGTTTAGAGCGAATTTCAGATGTTAGCACAGGCCATGACCGCTTAAGTCAAACAGAAAGTAGTGGCTCATATTCCCTAGAATAGGAGTGCAACAGCGGCGAGAGTGCGAGACTTCCTTAGGATGAATCCACTTGAGTTTCTTAGGTCAAAGGTGGATGACGACCCACACGAGTTCACCGAAGGGGTGTAGAAGATCATTCGGATTATGAGGGTAACTTGAGAGGAGAGTGCAGACTTAGACTTCTATCAGCTGAAGGAGGTTGCTCATATATGGTTACATTAGTGGAAGGACAGCAGGGGAGTTGGAGCGGTTCCCGTGGGTTGGGATGAGTTTGTGGCCGCTTTCTTGGATAGATTCTTTTCTAGGGAGTTGAGAGAGGCAAAGGTAGCTGAGTTTGTCAATTTGAATTAGAACAACATGACTATCCAGGAGTATGCCTTGGAATTTACCCAGTTGTCTAAGTATACACAGGAGATAGTTGCTGATTCGAGGGCTCATATGAGTAGGTTCGTGAATTGAGTGTCAGTCTCCTTGGTCAAGGAGTGCAGGACCTCCATGCTGATCAATGACATCGATATCTCTCGAATGATCATATATTCCCAGCAGATTGAGGCAGAGCACATGAAGGAGAAGAAGGGAGAGGCCAAGAAGGCCAAGACTGAGAGCTATGGGCACTTCCAATAGATGTCCGACGGCGGACATCGCCCTCAGTCCCACCAGAGGTCGTCAGCCTCAGCCCCATCATCAGCCAATGTTTCATCCAGACCTAAACATGACCAGAGGAGTAGAGCATCAGGCTATAAAGTCCAGGGGAGCATAGCAGGAGAGCGCACTTTTCCAGCTTGTAGGAAGTGTGGCAGGAAGCACCCTGGCGAGTGCCTAGTTGGTACTGATAGTTGAGCAAGGACGTGGGTTACAGGCAGTTGAGGGGNACTGATAGTTGTTTTGAGTGTGGGAAACCAAAATATATGCTCATATATTGTCTTTTAGTTAGGTAGGAGACAGTAGAGGTCATTCCCTGGCTACTACTTCAGCAGCTCCAATAGCTCACCCACCTCAGTAGGGCGCATCTTCAAGTTCGGGTGGCGGCTAGCATCAAAACAGGTTCTATGCACTATCTTCTCAATAGGATCAAGAGGTCTCTCCCGATATGGTCACTGCTATATTACGAGTATTCCATCTCAATGTGTATTCATTATTAGATCCTAGGGTTACTTTATCTTTTGTGACTCCTTATGTTGTTGTTAGTTTCAAAGTCAGTCCCAAAATCTTTTCAAAACCCTTTTCAGTCTCTACTTCTGTAGGTGAGTCAGTCTTAGCTCGACGGATATACAAAAATTGTCTTGTCATGATTCTTCAAAAAGTCACCTCAGCCGACTTAGTGGAGTAAGATATGACCAACTTCGATGTTATATTCGGTATGGATTGGTTATATACATGTTATGCTTCAGTCAATTGTAGAACTTGTACTGTAGAGTTTTGATTTTCGGGTGAACCAGTCCTAGAGTAGAAGGGTAGTTCAGCTATGCCTATAGGTCGCTTTGTTCTCTACCTTAAGGCCAGGAAGATGATTTTCAAAGGTTGTGTGTATCACCTAGTTCGAATACGTAGAACTAGGATCAATAAGAGCATGTGCCCCATGAGAATTAACAATGATAATACCTGTGACTACTGCATTAGATGCCTCGATATCCTGTCTGGCCATAGCAAAGAATCTCGATGGTCCACCTGCTCCCTGAGCAACCTGTGCACCTTGTCGGCCCTGTCCACGAGCACCCTGTAGCAGCCCTAGCTGGCTGAGCCTAAGCAGGTGTACCTGTAGAAGTTCCCTGTAGATGTGTCGTAGCCTGAATAGTACCAGAGTTCCCCTTAGGAAAATATTTAGCAATATGCCCCTTTTCACCACAAGTAAAACAAGGATCAACAACCCCGTAGCAACGATCACCATGGTGCCTACCGCAATTAGGACACTTTTGATATGGACTTGATTGATATGAGTTGTTACCCTTTCTCTGCATCTGTTTTTGGCCCTATCTAGCTAGATTATCACCTCTCGAAGACTGTACCACTGAAACTGCATAGACCTAGATTGCCCACGTGATGGCCACTCTTGCCCCTAGACGAAGCACCACTGAACCCTCCTGTGTTACATGCCCTTTTGCTTTCTCACTCAGCTCTTTCCATTTCTAAATAGGACTCACAACGGAGGGCAGTGTCAACTACGTATAAATAGGTACCACTATGCACATCCCGTATCACAAAACTACGGTAACGATGCTCAAGTCCATCCACGAATCATCTCACCTTCTCCCTCGGGTCTTCAACTAAAAATGTAACATACCTAGATAACTCACTGAACTTAGCCTCATATTCTATAACTATTATAGCTCCCTGGCATAGGTTCTTAACCTAACGTCTCATGTCGTCTTGTTTGCTCAAGGGAATGAACATGTCCTTAAACATTGTTGAAAACTCTGACCAAGTGAAACATGGTAACCCTGCTTGTCTGCCTCTCTGAACTAAAGTCCACCATGACTCTACATACCCTGAGAACAAGAAAGTGGTAAATTACATACCTCGAGTCTCCTTCAACCCCAATGTAGTCAGTATCTTTTCACAACCATCAATGAACTTCTGAGGCTCAATAGAAGTTAGCGTTGCATCGAACTCGGGTGGCTTAAGATCCATGAAATTCTTAAGATCTTTGGACTGCTCAGTAGTTGCAACTGAATGAACAGTCGGCTGAGGGGTCAACTGAGGTGTCCGTGTAGCTGCAACATTCAACTAAACTTGTGTTTGTGCTTGCGAAGTAGTTTGAGGAACTGGAAGTCCACTATGACTAGACACCAATGTCTCTAACACATTCAACAATCTCATCACTACATCTGTAGGCAAGGCAACAGTAGGTACAACAGCTGGCACTGTCGATGTAGCATCTTGTAAAACCTATTCATGTACGCGCTCTGGAGTAGCAACTCAGGGCTAACTCCCATTCACAATTTCAGGCTGAGGATTGGCATGTGCCCTAGTCTGAGCCCTAATTTGATGGGGCCCATCTTGACTACCATCGGGGGTAGTACCATGCCCCGCACCCCATCCAACCGGTGCCTTTGATCAACTGGCAGTAGCCATCTATGAAATAAATATTTCAAGATTAGACTTGAACCAATTCAACGCATGAATAAAGAACGAAAGAAGGGAAAACATCTTAAATGTTCGGTAGCCTCGAGATCATAAGTATAGGCACCTATATACCCATGAACAAGAATCTACTAAACACTTTTCCATGACCCAGGACTTAACACCTAAGCTCTTATACCAACTTTTTCATGTCCCGAAATACCCCTTAGACGTGACTGGCACCCGCTAACACCATCGCCAGACGAACCTATTTTTCCAAACACTTAACTTTTTATATAAGCATTGAAATACAATATATGCAACTCCAAACACATGAATATTCATAAAAATAAAATAATTATCCAACCAAAATTAAGTCTCAATTTATAAGAAAGCACACAGCCGTTTAAGTAGTGTATCTCTAGTCCAAATCTCACGCTAAGACCATGGAGCATCTAATAAAGTTATATGAGTTTAGCTGTCGGGCATGCAAACCCCAAGAGAAGAAAAAATATATAAAGATTAGATCAAGTTGAAATGATAGACTCCACGAATCGATGCGAAGGCTCACCTCAGCAATAGATTCTACGCCAACGGACTCGTCAGCCACTAGTCTCACCTCCCGTAACAGAATCTTCATAGACATGCAAGTAAGGAGTGAGCTATATATAAATATAACTCAGTAAGATCCTCAACTCGCCACTTTAATACCCCTGGAACAA
>JACEIK010002478.1:155668-167232 GCA_018107945.1 Datura stramonium
CTACCATATGAGTTGTTGCCCCTGTATCAATGATCCAGCTATTCTTACTATCAACAGTAATAAAGGCAGTATCCATACCTGCAGTGTTAGCTATATCTGCTGAAGAATGGGTAGCAGCTAACATTTGAACTATCTGATCATACTGCTCTTTGGTAAAGAAACAAGGTTGAACTAACTTTTAATCCTCATTCCACCTCGGTTTCCCCAGCATTCTCTGCCACACTAGGAGCCCCCCAGTGCAGCAGATATGTCAACGCCAGCCCCAGTAATTCCTATACCATCGGATCAGGAGGTTAGGAGCACAGTTTATATGCTGGCTCAGATGATGGCCTCTCAGCGTCAGCCAGTGGTACCAGTTGTCGTTGAATCTACTAGAGGATTCAGAAGTTCGAGGGTCCGAGAATTTTTTTCCCTGAGTCCTCCGTAGTTCACGGGGACAGAGACCGCAGCGAGGATCCTTAGGACTTTTTGGATCAATTGCAGAGGATATTTAGGGTGATGTATGCTGCGTCCGCAGAGTTAGTCGAGTTGGCAGTATTTCCGCAGAGTCAGTCGAGTTGATGTATGCTACATAGCGGTGTTGTAGTACGAGAGTTGGGAAAGGTCCCGAGGTAGAGACATACCCCCTTCGACTTGGTCCAGTTTTTCAGAGGACTTTATAGATCACTATTTGCCGTGAGAAATTCGACAGGACCGGGTGGATTAGTTCCTGCACTTGGAACAGGGTACGATGAGTGTTCGAGAATACGTAATGAGGTTTGACTCGTTGGCAAGATATGCGCCAGCATTTGTGGATACCATGCTAGACAGGGTACACCGGTAAATCATGGGGCTTCTTCCAAAATATGTGGAAACCTGTGTTACAACTACCTTACGGGAGGACAACCCCAAAATATGTGGTAACCTGTGTTACAGCTACCTTACGGGAGGACATGGATATTGCGCGCATTCAGGATTTTGTGCAAAACATCGAAGGGATTAGGTGGCGTCAGCATGAGGTAGAAAGAGCGATCAGGAGCAATGTCGGAGGGCCAGGCCCAGTGATATGCAGACAGAATTTCAGGGCGGACCCAGGCCGCGAATATCAGGTAGGCCATCCAGATCTTCACCTCAGCAGCAGCAACGTGGTAAATCAGATCATCGTGGACATTTAGGTCCTGGCGATAGCTCACGAGCATCAGGTTCCCAGCAACAGAGGGGATCAGATCAGAGCAGGCCCGCTGTACCGCGTTGTAGCATTTGCGGTCAATGACACTTTAGGAGGTGTAGATATGACTCTACTGTTTATTATACTTGTGGGAAATAGGGTTATATGATGAGGGATTATCTGGCCAGAGATCAGGGTGACTGGACCAGAAAAATAGGTCCTCAGCAGGGTCACATGTTCCAGCACCTTCGGCAGAGCGCAGACCCTCAGCTCCAGCCGATAGAGAAAGAGGTAGATCAGGAGCATCCAGTTCTGGTAGTGGCCCGGATCGCACTTACGCCTTACCAGGGCGACATGAGTCAGAGTCATCACCAGATATGGTGATAGGGATGCTGGATGTTTGCTCTCACCCGGTTTATGCCTTAAGAGATCCAGGTTCTATCTTGTCTTATGTTACTCCATTAGTGTCATGAAAATTTGGTATAACACCAGAATTTCTTCAGCAACCATTTTCGCTGTCTATATCCATTGGTGACTTTATTATTGCTCAGAGAATTTACTGGGGTTGTACAGTATAGATTGTCGGTTGCCAGACCTTAGCCGATTTAGTGGAGCTATAAATGATTGATTTTGATGATGTTATGGGTATGGATTGGCTAGCGCCATATTATGCCAATGTGGAGCGTTGGACCAGGACCGTCTGATTTCACTTTCCAGGGGAGGTAGTGCGAGAATGAAAAGGCAATGCAGCGACGCCAAAAGGTAGGTTCATATTCTATCTTCGGGCAAGGAACTTGATAGCGAAGGGATGTATTTACCATATTGTTAGGGTCTGGGATATGCAGGCAGAATCTCCTACTCTTCAGTCCATTTCTATGGTTAGTGAGTTTCCGGATGTATTTCCAGACGAGCTTCCTAGTATTCCCCCAGAGAGTGAGATCAATTTCTCTATCGACCTGCCACAGGTACACAACCTATATCCATTCCTCCGTACTGAATGGCTCTTCTGAGATGAAGGAATTGAAAGAACACTTGAAAGATTTGCTAGAGAAAAGCTTTATCAGGCCTAGTGCTTCGCCATGGGGTGCGCCAGTTCTGTTTGTAAGAAAGAAAGACAGCTCCCTAAGAATGTGTATATATTATCAGCAGTTGTATAAAGTTACTATTAAGAATAAGTATCCCCTTCCAAGGATAGATGATTTGTTCGATAAGCTACAGGGGACGAAGTATTTCTCCAAAATTGACTTAAGGTCCGGGTATCATCAGGTATGAGTCCGGGAGAGAGATATTTCGAAGACATCTTTCAGGACCAGGTATGGTCATTTTGAATTTTTGTTTATGTCCTTCGGATTGATGAATGCCCCAACAATGTTTATGGATCTGATGAACAACATCTTCCAACCATATTTAGATCTGTTTGTGATAGTGTTTATTGATGACATTCTGGTGTATACCCGCTCAGAAGATGAACACAAAGATCATCTACGAACGATACTCCAGATCCTCAGAGACCGCCAGTTATATGCGAAGTTTTCGAAATGTGAGTTCTGGTTGAATTCTGTAGCTTTCTTGGGCCATATTGTGTCAGATGCAGGTATCCAGATTGATTTACAAAAAATTGAGGCAGTAAAGACATGGACCAGACCCACGAATCCAACTGAGATTCGTAGCTTCCTAGGGTTAGACGGGTATTACAGAAGGTTCGTGGAAGGATTCTTTGCCTTATCAGCACCATTGACAAGATTGACTCAGAAAGCAGCTAAATTCCACTAGATCGAGGCTTGTGAGCAGAGTTTCCAGGAGTTGAAAAATAGATTGACATTTGCCCCAGTATTGGCCTTACCGGAAGGCTCAGAGGGCTATGCTGTGTACTGTGATGCTTCTGGCATTGGGTTAGGGTGTGTTCTGATGCAACATAGCAAGGTAATTGCCTATGCTTAGAGGCAACTAAGGAAACACAAAAAGAACTACCCCACCCGTGATTTAGAGTTAGCTGCAGTGGTTCTTGCTTTGAAAATATGGAGGCATTACTTATATGGTGTTCATGTAGATATCTTTACTGATCATAAAAGCCTCCAGTATATCTTCACGCAGAAAGAGTTGAATTTAGGACAACGTCGTTGGCTAGAATTGCTGAATGACTATGATGTGAATATATTATATCACCCAGGAAAAGCTAATATTGTAGCCGATGCCCTTAGTCGTAGATCCATTGGCAGCCTAGCATATTTGAGGCCAGAATAATGAGAAATAGCTCGAGAACTGCACCAGTTAGTCAATCTAGTAGTCCGGGTAGTGGATTCAAAGGATAATGGGGTTGTAATTCAGAATACAACAGTATCATCTCTAGTTGTACAGGTAAAGGAGCGACAACAGATCGACAGGTGATCCGTCCTTTCTCCCCCTTTCGTCATAAGGCGTGGTCTGACTCTGAGAAAAAAAATTCCTGTGTTTAGGTCCCTACTAAGTAGAATTCATACTATGTATTAAAATTAGAGTACCCTTTCTTCCACCTCCGAAGGATGGAGGGTGTATACAGCAAAATAACGAGGACCCTAGTCTAGTATAGCTCAGAGACATGGTTTAGCAGTGCGACCTATCGGCCTTTGAGTTAACAAGAGACGGTGCCTTGAGGTTCAGAGGTCGACTCTGCGTTCCAGATATAGCAGGGCTTCACCAGTAGATCATGACAGAGATAAATTATTATCATACTCTCTTCACCCAGGCTCGACAAAGATGTACCATGAGATAAAGGAGATATACTGGTGGCTTGGAATGAAGAAAGATGTAGTTGAGTTTGTAGCACAGTGTCCTAATTGCTAGCAGGTAAAAGCTGAACATCAGAAACCTGGCGGACTGACTCAGGATATAGTTGTGCCTATGTGGAAATGGGAAGCAATTAATATGGACTTTGTGACAGGGTTACCTTGCACTAGGCGTAAATTCGACTCCATTCGGGTCATTGTTGACAAATTGACGAAATTAGCCCATTTCTTGCTAGTCAGGACTATGTTTTCAGCCGAAGATTATACTGAGTTGTATATTAAGGAGATAGTCCAATTTCACGATGTCCCAACATCTATTATTTCTGATAGAGGGGCACAATTTACAACTAGATTTTGGAAGTCGTTTTAGAAAGGTTCGGGGACGCAGGTTAACTTAGGTACAACTTTCCATCCCCAAACAGACGGTCAGGCAGAGGGCACCATTCAAATGCTCGAGGACATGCTACGAGCGTGTGTGCTAGACTTTGGAGGGAGTTGGGACGAGCATCTACCCCTAATTGAATTTGCGTACAATAACAGTTATCATTCTGCTATTCAGATGGCACCTTATGAGGCTTTATATAGGCAGAAATGTAGGTCCCCTATAGGATGGTTTGAAGTTGGGGAGTCAAGGTTGATTGGACCTGATATGATCCATCAGTCAGAAGAAAAGGTGAAATTTATTAGAGAGCGGTTGATAACAACCCATAGTAGTCAGAAGTCCTATCCGATGTTCGGTGTAGAGACTTGCAGTTTAATATTGATGATTGGGTATTTCTTAAGATTTTTCCTATAAAGGGAGTGATGAGATTTGGAAAGCAGGGCAAGCTTAGCCCTAGGTTCATTGGCCCGTATCGAATCCTTCGAAGGATAGGCCGAGTGGCATATGAATTAGAACTGCCTTCAGGGATAGAATCTGTTCATCCAATTTTCCACGTGTCAATGCAACGAAAGTGCATAGGAGACCCGTCCTGGGTTGTTCCAGTTGAGGATGTTCAAGTTGCTAAAGAGCTGTCCCACGAGGAGACTCCAGTTGCTATACTAGATCGACATGTTCGTCTACTGAGAACTAAAGATGTAGCCTCCGTTAAAGTCCTATGAAGGAACAGAAATGTAGAAGAGGTGACCTAGGAAGCTGAGGACGACATGAGGTCTAGATATCCTCACTTATTTCAGATTTGACCCAGATCATACAGTTGAGGTGAGACTGTTTTTCAACTATTGTGTGGTTTAGTTATTCGCTTTTATGATATGGAGCTATGTTGTATTATTTCTTGTAGCGTCCTGTGAGACACCTATGTTGGAATTTTCTGCATTTTAGGTTTTCGGATAGTCCATATTACATAGGAGACTCTGCCAAAAATTTTATGGGAATAGTTAAAGGAATCGAGTCTCTTAAGATAAAGATTACATTCAAGGATGAATGTTCCTAAGGGGGATGATGTTACACCCCTAAGTTCCTATCGCTTTAACTGATGCGTGCGTACATAACTGAGAGTTTTGGGGCACGACGCATATGGAAAAGGGCAAGAGGGATTAGTATATGAGCACGGTATCGAGCGAGCAGGAGGGTGTGGCCAGAGGCTAGGCGCACTGGGTGCCGCGCCACGCTATCAGCCCAACGCCCTGACCGACGCGTCGTGCCCCTGGCCTGGCGATATGGGCGGCGCGTTGCGCCCCCTAGCCCACTGCCTAAACTATATATATGTTGCAAGTTCAAGGTTAAGTCATAAAAACATTTCCCTCACATCAGACTAGAGGGATCAGACATNATCAAAGAATAGGCTAAGGCTCAACGGCCAGCGGGCTCAGTTGCAGACCCAGAGGCCAGGTAGGTTGGCTATAGTAACCCCTTGAATCATATTGACCATACTAAAGGTATATAGATTGTATTGTACTTGCCAGGGCTCATTGGGGTCCAGGTAGATTATTCTGTGCTAATTGTACCTTCCAGGATTTTGGAAGGCCAGGTAAGGTTCTTATTTGTATACATACTTGCTAATTATACTTCAGGTTATAACTCTTATCCTTCTTACTGATTACTTTCAGTTCTTTTATCAGTTCTATTCAGTCATTTTCATTACTGCCTTACATATTCGGTACATATTGTACTGACGCCCATCTATGGGATGCTGCATACTTTCCTTAGGTGCGGATAGACGTGGTTCAGGACCTTCTTAGCTATCATCTAGGGTAGCAGTTCAGTTAGCTCGTTTTCTCCGGAGTTGATAGTTAGAAAGGTTTACTCCTTTTGTTGCACAACTTTTGGGTAGGTTAGGGCCCTATCCAGACCACTGTTCCACTCTTAGAGGCTTGCGGACTACAATTTTCAGTTGTTGGTCGTGTGAGGCCTATGTATGTTATATTTTGCATGTTGACCTTGTGGTGCCTAGTTTAGCTATTTAGTTAGCAGCCTTGTCGGCTATAGTATAAATATGACTGCCTGCTTTTCTTCTGTTGTGACTAGATAGCTGGTGGTCTTGTTGGCCCGCATAGGATCCCTTTATTATTGTGTCTGTTGGGTTAGCTGTTTTCCTTTTATAAGCTGATATGTGGCCTTGTCGGCCCGAGACTGTATTTACAGCTGAGATATAGCAGTTTGTTTTCTTGATTTTGAGTTGCTGGCAGGCACCAGAGGTGCATATGCCCAGCCAGGTTAGTCCAGGTACTAGTGTGACATTAGGTGCCAATCAGTCCTCCCAAAGTGGGGCGCGACATATAGGTACACGCATGATCTGTCCATTTGGATCGTGTCATATTAGGAACTTAGTTTAAATAACAAAAGATTTAATTAATTTCAAAATTTTAGATATCATAAAAATACTAATTAAATTACAAGTTTACCAAATGTAAAGTATATTTTAAAAATAAAAAAGGTTAAGAGAATCTAATTAGAGTTTATGTAGTGATCTTTTGTTCACCTTTTCGAGTCTCAAGTAATGAACGTGACGATGTCCACATGACAAATATCAATCGATATATGTTTCGGTTCTCATTCTCCTATTCAAATTCTCGATATAACTTTAAATGAATTAGCATACAATAGAATTCGAATTCTAAGCATGCATTGAGAATAGTTTTGTGAATGATTCATTTAGGATGTGTTTGAAAGTCACCTTATAATTGAAATTAGTGTAATAACTAGGGTTATGCTGGCATTCAATTTGGCCTTCCACTTGTCAATAAATTATTTGAGCTTCTCGATTTTCAAATAAAATGTAATATTCATTTTGTTGCAGGTTAAAAGATATTTTAAAATTATTTTCGGAGTCATTTTGCCATTTCACTTGACAAAATACTTTAATATATATAAAATTTACTTACAAATATTAATCATATCTTATCTTTAGCATATTTACTAATGTAAAAATTAATTCACACTCAAAAATGTGTTTAAAGAAATACGTATTTAATCTTGTCAATATGAGTTCATATACGTCTTAATTATTATAATTGATTCATAGTTGCGAATAAATATTTTATTAAGTTGAGAAGCTTGACTGATTTAGTTGATAATTAATTTGTCTCCATTTTGTCTTAAATTGATTACTTTTTAAAAAATAAATTATTTTCCTACAAATTAATTATTTTGGCCATATTTTAAATTCAAATTAGCTATATTTTAACTCAACTATATCAGCCGCTACTACAATATTTTTCGGACCCAAACCAGACCCTATTCTACCCAAAATTTGGCCAACAGCAGCCAATTCTCTCCCATACTAATTCTGCGACCCAACCCAATCCAATCCCTAACCCGGCCCAATGACTCCTTATCTCCTTCCCCTCACGTTCAACAAACAGACCCCTATCAAAGCTTTCCCTAATCGCTTCACGTAAGCGTGGCGTAGAGTTCCTCTTCCCTTCCCGCTTCATCGATAATTTCGGCTAGAATCTCCTCAACTTCCACCTCTACAGACGGCTAAGACCCTCTTCTAAGTAAGCCATTAATGGCATTCAACTCCCTTTCAATGACAATAGGGTGCCTCGATACAATGCACACATTTTTTGAGCAAATTGCAGCCTATCTTCATTCTCCCTCAGAGAATATGCAGACGCTTGTTTAGGCAAGCTATTGGTGAAGCTTGTCCATTTTCTCTCTCTCCCCAGCCTCCTTCAACGGTAACACCCCTCACTATTTTATTTATTTCTCTGATTTGAAGAAAAGACTTTATGATCTTTGTCTTGACTCCAATTTTCAAATTCATTCAAATGATATTTGAAATCCGAATTCATTTGGTTTTAGCTTCTAGTAGAGTATAAGACAGAAAGAGTATTCTTCTGAATACTGTGGGACGAAGGATGGATGCAATATGACGTTCGTCATTCTACGCCCACTTCTTGACCTAAAAATTCTCATAAATTCTTCCATCCCCCTCCTCCCCCTTAATATAAGAAGTACTTACGTTATATATCTAGTCTTTAAGACTACATTTTGGTTTTGAGTTGAGGGAGATTGGTTTTTACTCAAAATCTCGTACTCAAAATTACTCCCAAAATAAGACGACTAGGGCCTGCTTGAGTTTGTTTTGTCTGCAGTGGCTCCCCCTCTAGCCATTACATTGCGAAATGATAAATTTATTCATATTTGGTTAATGCACATTTATGGATATGTTCCGTTGTTAATCCATTACCAAGTCAGGTCATTTATTCTTTTAATTTACATGTTAAGGCTGCTTTGGCCTATCACAAGTCCCCTTTTCCTTCAGTTGATTACATCTTTCTAGTATGTTAAATAAAAATATACATATACATTGTTTAGATTGGATATTTTTTTAAAGTTTAATGTGCAAATTTAATACTACATAATGTGGATATTTTTAGTTGTAGTGTTTCTTTCCATCTTGTCTTTAATTCCTCTAATGACCATTTTTATGGTTACAGGTCATATTTTACTCATACATACGATAACACGTACTAGTTCTCCTTGTTTAGAATATTTTTTTTGGCATAGATATGATAATTTTTATTAAGCATTTTCTTTGAGAAAGGGAAGTTAATGTAGTATAACATCTATTTGTTTACATCTCTAATTCTGCTTGAAGAGCTCGACTTAGACTCTTCTGCCATTTCATTTATTCGCTTCTTTATTCCATGATTTTTACTTACTTATCCTATTCTTAGTAAGTAATAATATTCGACTGTTTGTACGTTTTTGTTGACATTTGTTGGATTTAAATAAAGTATGGTTGAGAGTTTTCTTAGGAAGTAGACTGTAATGGCACTTAATAATACATCTTGCACCCACATCCTTCTGCCTACTGATCTGTTGTAGCATAAGAATATTTTTTGATTATATCCCTCTATCAGTATGTATTTTGATTTATTATTTCAAAATATACATTGTCGCCATATGTTGAGTCCACCTAAATTCCCTTCCTGCTATCCACATTATCTCGTTACGGCTGGAAGCCCAACATTATTTTTTAGCTAGCGAGTCACTCGAAGATCCACTTCCCATCAGACAAGCAAAAGGAAAAGCTGGATAGTTTACCAACTGATTTGGGACAGAAAGCTTTCTTTACTTAATATTTTTACCTATTTTTGTGCATTTATTCTACAATTATTTTTATTTGCTAGATAAATCTCGAGTAGTTTCATTTTTTATTGAGTTGTTAAAATAACTTTATACACTCACATATCTTTGTTTAACAAAATACTTTCAATTTCTTTATTAAAAAAAAATTGCCACCCATAAAGTGGCTATGGGCGTGCCTGTTCTTTCTTTTTTAAAGATATCTTTTTTTTTTATATGAGTCTTTTGGTTTTAAAATTAATTCTTTAGTTAAGGAAAAATAAAGATTTTGGAATTTGCTAATAGTCCATACCAAGAAAATATTTCGATCACAATGAAAGATTTTCAAAAAAAGGTTTTCCCACAAATTTTACTTTCATAAGCAAAACACTTGTTGCTAATTAATTTAAAGATCTTTTATATCTTTTGAGTTACAACAAGTGGATTCTCTAACGGATTGAGAAGTTAAATTATAGGGAAAAGGGCCAAATTTACCCATCTACTTTTGAAAATTGGCTAAATTTACCCTTCATCATACTATTGGGTCATATTTATCCCGGTTGTTATGAAAGTTTTCATTTATACCCTTCATTTAACAGAAAAACACAAATCAACATAAATGACCCATCTTTTTAAATATAAAATCCATATCATAATCTAACCCGCTCCGACCCGATCCGTCTTAACAAAAATAACACCTATCCAAACAAATATCCTTCATACAATGGTTTCTCCAAGGAAGTGTTGTTGTGGTTTGGTTTGTCCAGATCTTGGGTCTTGAAACTAGTCATATTTCCCCATATGTTTTTGTGACATTAAGTACCATATTTGATATTTAAACTTTTTAGATCAGTGTTATTCCCTTAATATCGACTCTTGGGTTCGAGAATTCAAGAATCGTTCATGGGTTCTTCCATTTCAACAAAATCAACCCAAAAAGTACAAAATTGACTCGCCAATTCTGCAATTTCTTTGAGTCATGGAAATCCATGGAGGCTCGTGTTAAATGTTCTGCAAATTTTGCACCATTAACACCCTTATGTTTATTGGAAAGGGTAGCTAATGTTTTTAGGGATAGAAGTTCTATTATTTATGGGAGAAAATTGAAGTACAATTGGGAAGAAATTCATGATAGTTGTGTAAAACTTGCTTCTACTCTGGTTCACTTGTTGATTTCTCGTGGTGATGTGGTAAGTGTAGTCTGGTTTGGTTTGTCCACATTTTGGATCTTGAAACGGTCATATTTCATATGTGATCACTGTTTTAATAATCAAACCACGACACTTCATTGGATAAACCACCCAAGAGGGATATTTGTTTGGATATGTGTTATTGTGGTAAGACGGGTTGGGTCTTGGGTTAGATTATGATATGAATTATATTTTTAAATGGGTCATTTATGTTGATTTGGGTTTTTATGTTAAATGAATGGTATAAATGAAAACTTTCATAATGGCGGGAGTAAATATGACCCAATAGTATGACGAAGGGTAATTTAGCCAATTTTCAAAAGTAGAGGGGTAAATTTGGCCCTTTTCTCTAAATTATAACATATAGTTTAAATTTTCGATAAACCATATAACATTTAAGGAGTTTATTCTTTTTCAATTAGCTAAGATTATGAATTGATTCATAAATTGAATTAAGAAATAATAGAAAACGCTAATACATTTTGTTTACCAAAGGTCGTTTTTCAAAGTTATATCATTTTAGCCACAAATTATTTTAATAATTCACCGGTTAACTGCATTAAACAACTTTCCTGAAATGCTTAACACCTTCTTCATACTTCGGGAGATCACCGGAACCCTTATCCTTTCTCTGATTCAAATAAAGGTTTTCAAAAATACCTTTTGAAATGGTTTTTTAATTTCCATAATAATTAGATGGTAACTCTATTTTTTAAATAAAATTACCAAATTATGGAATATTGTGAACGTGAGTTTAAAAACGGATCCTAACAGGTAGTAATTATACAGTATAATAATTATGATGACACATCTGTTTGTCATTGTGTAATTACGAGCGTACTGTTTGATTACAAAAGTGTAATTACATAGGTAGATTAAATTTTTAAAATGAAAATTAATTATCAAAAATTAATATTTTGTCAAGTATGTGTCATTATAAATGATAT
>JACEIK010002479.1:22126-57396 GCA_018107945.1 Datura stramonium
ATATCACGAGTCATCGTCTGCAGCCGTGGGGTGAAGGTCACGAGGTAGTGGCAACGGATGACCTGACGTGTCGTTAGGAGTGGCAACGACTCATCTAGTCAGTCGTTAGGAGGGAGAAGCTTTGGTTCTAAAGAAATTTCCAGTGAACTTGACGGAAGAACATGATGAGTCGTCGGGTCTAGTGATGAATCTTCACGTTGGTCGTGGTCTGGAGGTTGAGAAGTTCCAGTAGGGTTGACGAGTGCACCTAACGAGTCATCGGGTGTGGCAATGACTTGTCAGGTGAGTCGTGGCATCCGTTCGGGAAATTTTTCAGATTTTCTCAAGGGCAGGTTGGTAAAATCCCACGCTCCCAGATTTAAAGTGACGTCATTTTGGGTATGTTTGGGGACATTTTTTAAGGGTTTTCATAAGCCTAAACCCTCATTCTCTCAATCCCTTTCTTCCTCCTCTCTTCTCCAAAGAGTTTAGGAAATTCCCAAGGTGTTGTTCAAGCTTCAAGGGAGATAATCAAGCGGGGTTTTCGTCTACCAGGTATGTGGGACTTCAACAAGGATATCTTTTCATCCTTGTGCCCAAAATATTTTCAATAAGAACCCGACTTAAATTATTTAGAATATCATGAGCTAGGGTTTTGAATAAGGAATAATTTCTTCCTCATCCTTCCTTAAATGTTAATATTTACTGAAAATATGGAATTTGTTTCAATGTTGATGTGATGGGTTGTTGGGATGTGGATTATATGTTGGGAATGCATGAGGGTAACATGTCGATCGGAAATTTTCTTGAGTAATGAATGGGTGTTTCTTATTGTTTGATTAATTTGCATATTCACGTATGAGAATGATGAAATGGTGGAAATATGGGCTGAATATACATGTGTGTAGCATGTTCTTCCTAAGTCAACTTGAGAAATGAATGTGAATTTGTTATGCCTTTTTTTATTATTGTAGAAATTCTTGACCATGATGAAAGTGTGGGAATGTTGCTTAATTAATCCTAATGATGTGATTATGACGTAGATGACCATGCTAAATTGAGTAAGAGTTGTGGGCTCGAGTAATTGAAGTAAACTATGTGCCATCACCATGTTTAAGATTAAATCGATTGGGTATGAATAGATTGCATCTCCATTGTTGAACTATGAAGGTGTGGCAGATTCTATATTGTTTTCCTTATTAAAATTGTTTTTATAAAATACTCGAATCTAAAATGCCCGTGGCTAAAGAGTTCATAAATGGAGTGATTGGGTCAAGTGTGTGAAATGGTTGTGACCTAATTACACGAAGTTGTGCATCCTTGATAGATTATGAGTTGAGCTCTATAAATCATGTATAATCTTATATTATCTACTGAATGAGGAGTACAAAATCGAGATGCCATGATAGAATGATGCTAGTACGAATTTATAGCATGCTAATAATGTGATGTTAAAGCTAATGAGGAAGTTGGTTTTGTAATAATGTGAATTATGATGATTGACCCTGTGATTAACATGTCATGTTGTGAATCCATGTTTATTTGAGAGATAGCATAATAGACATTAGTGGATAATGTCTTACATAGAAGATAGTGGAGAATGTCTTACCTAGACGCTAGTGGAGAATGTTTTACCTAGACGCTAGTGGAGAATGTCTTACCTAGACGCTAATGGAGAATGTCTTACCTATACGTTAGTGGAGAATGTCTTCATGTAATCAGTCGGGACTCACATCCCTAGTCAGTTGAGCATTTTATTTTTCCCCGAGTTATTTGGTATTTTTCTTTAGTCAGTGACTCTCTATATCAAAGCTTTCTTTCTCCCTATTACAGTCAGGGATTCAATCTAGTTGAGAATGTTTCCCTTTGATAGTCAGGGATGCTCCCTTCGACCGTCAGGGACTCCCCCTTAGACGTCAAGGACACTCATGATATTAGTCATGGCATCACACTCTGTATTATTCCAGATTATTACTTTTGCGCATTAGCAGTTGCTACAGTAATACATGTCTTTAAATGTGATTGTGTTAATCGAATATGCGAACCTCGTGTAAGATTGTTGTACTTCACTTCTATTACGTTGCTATTAATATGTTTTATATTACTTCCTCCTTGCTAATATTATGAGTTAGTTTACTTATGCTTCCTGCATACTTAGTACATTCCAAGTACTGACCGCACACATCTTGTGCTATAGCATTTTATGATATAGATTCAGGTCTCCAGGCTCTGCCGCATGGTTAGATACGCTACCACATTTTCCCAGCTGTCAGTGGTGAGTCCTCATCTTCCGAGGACATGAGTATCATTCTTGTTTTATTTTGTTTCAGTTTTCAGTCTTTTGGAGTTAGTTGGGGGCTTGTCCCAACAATTCATCAGTTTTAGTAGAAGGCTTTCAGACTTGTTAGACAAATTCAGCTTTGTATTTAAAAGTTATTAAAGTATCGTTATGGTTTACATCAGTTTTTTTGTCATTTCTTCCACTTGTTCATGTTTCTTATGTTAAATGTATGCTATGATTAAGATATGGGTCGACTTGGGGACTTTCGGGGTTCCTTGTCTCGTGTCTACGATCTGGGTCTACTCTCGGATCGTGAAATATTCACATCAAATACCTTCACAATCAGACCAAGAAAAGCGTTCTTTTTTCTGGAGTAATGCTAACACACCATATAAGGACACACAACATCAAAAGAGAGGAGAAATGCACTCAACTCTCATAAAGAAGTACAAAAGATAGGTCACAACTACCATATACTTGTTTGTTTACGTAAGTGCCATTCCCTTCAAATATCTAGGTTTAGATCATACAAGGACTTTTTAAAGTTTGTAATGAGGGTCAAAAGACTGGTAGGATACAAATATGGCTTTTAGTGACTTATTTACCACACTTGAACACTTCATCACTTTTCAACAACCTTTTATATTTTTGATCCCTTTACCTCATCTCTTCTCTAGTTTTAGAAACTTTGCACACCTCAAAGTGTTTTTGTGAGATCAAATTTCATTTTTCTCTTTTTCTCTTTTTCTCTTTTTTTCTTTTCTTTTTCTTCTGTTTAGCTCATTACTAGACTACACATTGGGATATGATCAAACACCCATCTTTTGACCTATTTCTTTCTTTCCCACTTTATCTCCCCCAACTTATAAATTTTTCTTATTTTTCATCACTTTTCAAAGTATCAAGGAGGATGGATTCAAAAGAGGGTCAACTTAATAATTGGTCTTGGCTTTCATTGCGGCCTTTCAAGAAAAAGAACAAAGGCTCAAAAAGAGAGACTAGAGATACATGGATCATTTAGTAGGTCTAGTTAGGCATATGTGGCTTTTGAGGTATAAAGACGGTCTTAGTTCATCTGTACAACACATAGTTAATCCTAAGTTTGAGCACAAGTAGAAAGGCAATTTCTAAAGTGTGACGAAATAAAATGAAAAGCAACATTCCTTTTCATACACTGGCACATGGATATAAAAATGATTACCCTCAACTTTGGACACATTGCCAACATTTTTATGCCACGAATGGAGGTATACAAGTCAATATAGAACAACTACAGAAAAAATTTTGAAGGGCCATTATTTTTAAAAATCAACACAAGCATGTAAGTAACTCAATTGCCACCACCACCTAAGTCAAAAATATTTTATTCACCCAAAGAAGGCTCAAAAAGTAGGATGGTACCCTTAAGAATATCACCTAGTAATTTATCATTGGGCCCACTCGATATCACAGTTCACTACATTATTATGTCAGATTCAATAGAAATTAAGCCTCTTGAGAAAGAATCATGGTTAAGAAGCGACTCTATACTACAAAAGTAAAAAGAAGTTATACTGTAAAAGTGGTAAAAATGGACTAGAATGGATTGCTATCACACACATTTATAGACTCAATCAAAATACATATATGCCAAATGATATCCAAACCCACTCTAAAATGGTGCACTGCCCTCAATGCACATACAAAATAAAATGCAAGATCAAGAGTGTCAAAAACTCTCTTTAGCATCCAGACAGTGCTATCAATGGACAGAGGGATGGACGAATTGTCTCTTCAAAGAGCAAACCGCCCTTCCCACTGTCTTTTAAAGATGAGACTTTTTTCTTTCTATTTTGATTGATTTCCTTCACCTTTTTAAGTTTACTGCATCAAACCACACTCATTACTCAAAAATAATTTGGTTACCTCCCAAGAAGAGATTGATTTAACATCATGACACGATGAAAATGATGTGATCAAGCTACGTTGGAGATGGGTAGTCCCCCAAATGAAACTTCTCGATAATCCTTTCTTTATTAGTGATGCCCAAGTAATGCTTGACCTGATGACTACTTACCTTAAAGGTTTGGGTCCCATCTTTAATCTCCAGCTATACAGCCCCATGGGGGTAACACTCACCTCCTTAAATGGCGCAGACCACCTAGTTTCAGCTTTCTAGGAGAAAGTTTTAGTCTGGAATTGAACAATAACACTTCATCCCCATGATGAAACTCACGGTGCTAAATATTTTTGTCATGCAAGTATTTCATCTTCTCCTTGTAGAGTGTTGCATTCTCAAAGGAATAGAATTGAAATTCATCGAACTCATTTAACTGGCGCATTCTGAACTTTGCAGCAGCATCTCGTTCCTTGTTTAGCTTCTTCAAGGCCCATAAAGCTATGTGCTCTAACTTGACTAGCAAGTGGCAAGCTTCACTAAAGGATAGTCGATAAGGAGAAGCTCCAATTGGTGTCTCGTACGCATTCCTATAGGCACATAGAGAATCATCCAGCTTCCTATATCAGTCTGTCCAATTTGCATTAACAGTTTTAGCTAGGATGTTCTTGATTACCCGATTAGACACCTCCACTTGGCCACTTCTTTGACGATGGTATGGGTTTACCACTTTCTACTTCGCTCCATATTTCAAAAGCAAGTTCTCGAAGGTTTTCTTACAGAAATGAGATCCACCATCACTTATTATACATCTTGGAGTGTCGAACCGTGTGAATATATTTTTCTTGAGGAAAGTTGTCACACTCTTCACTTCATTGTTGGGTAATGCTATGGCCTCAACCGATTTGGACACATAATCCACCGCTACAAAAATGTATGTCATCTCATAAGAGCTCACAAAAGGACCCATAAAATTAATTTCCCAAACATCAAATAACTCTACTTCAAGTACAAACTTTAAGGGCATCTCTTGTCTCCGTGATATGGACCCTTGCCATTTGAATTGATCACAAGCTCTAGCCAACGTATTATCATCATGGTAGATGGTGGGCCAGTAATAGCCACACTGTAAGATTTTCGAGGTTGTATGATTACCCCCATGATGCCCTCCTACTGGGGAGTCATGACAGGGCCTCAAAACATTCATCATCTCACTCTCATGTACATATCTCTTGATGATACTATCCATACACATGCGAAATAAGTACAACTCAACCCAAAAGTAGTGTTTCACTTCATTGAGAAACTTCTTTCTTTGATAAGATTTGAATCCCTCCAATACTACCCTGATCACTAGATAATTAGAATAATCCACATACCAAGGTGTTGGGTTAGAAGTCACAACAAAGTTGCGTTCATCGAGAAAAGCATCATTAATTTCTAATTCTCCAACAAGTCTTTCAGCTTCCTCTAGGTGGGACAAATGATCTACCACTTAATTTTTTGCACCTTTTTGGTCCTTGACCTCAAAGTAGAATTCTTATAGTAAAAGCACCCATCGAATCAGCCGAGGTTTTACATCCTTTTTTGCCATCAAGCACCTCAAGGCATCACGATCAGTGTAAACTGTCGCCTTTGATCCCAACAAATATAACCTTAATTTTTTGAAAGCATAAACAATGGCAAGCAGCTCTTGTTCAGTGACAATATAGTTTATTTGGACTACGTTCAGGGTCTTGCAATCATAGTAGATAGGATGCATAATCTTGTCATGGCTCCCCCAAAAATGCTCTAATATTCATCCCGCTAGCATTACACATAAATTCAAATAGCATGGATCAATCAGGAATAATTATGATAGGTGTGGTACTCAACCGCTGCTTCAATTCCTCAAATGCCTTCAAACACTTATCATCAAAAGCAAATTTGGCATCCTTCTTATGGAGTTTGCATATGGGTTGGGCAATCTTTGAGAAGTCCTTGATAAATCTTCTATAGAATATGACATGGCCTAGGAAATATCTCACACCGTTCACTGATATTGATGGAGGAAGCTTGGCAATGACGTCCGCTTTGGCTTGATCTACGTCAATCCCTTTTTCATAGATCTTATGACCTAGCACAATTCCCTCCTTAAATATAAAGTGGCACTTTTCCTAATTGATAACTAGGTTGGTTTCTCCATACCATTTCAAGACTTGACCAAGATGCTCTAGGCATTCATCAAAAGTATCACCAATCACTTAAAAATCATCCATGAAGACCTTAAGAAATTCCTCTACCATTTCTAAGAAGATGGCTAATATGAATCTTTGAAAATTGGCCAGGGCATTGCATAACCTAAACAACATCCTGCTAAATGTAAAGGTCCCATAAGGACATGTGAAGGTTGTTTTCTATTGGTTCTCTAAAGCTATATTGATTTGATTGCAGCTGGAGTAACCATCAAGAAAGCAATATAAAGCTCGACCTACCAACCAGTGATCAATAAAAATCATGGAAAAGTGATCATTACAAGTAGCCTCATTGAGCTTTTGATAATCCATGTAAACTCTCCATCCAGTGAAGGTACATGTGGGAACTAACTCATTGCATTCATTTGCAACTATCATCATTCCTCCCTTCTTTGGTATGCATTAAACTGGATTCACCCATTGGCTATCAAAAATAGGGTAGACTACTCCAGCATATAACCATTTAATGATCTCTTTATTGACTACCTCTTACATAGCTAGATTTAGTCATCTCCGGTGCTCTATACTAGGGGAACTGCCTTCCTCTAATATAATTTTATGCTCACAAATGCCTGAAGGGATACCTTGAATATCTATTATGGTCCACTTAATAGCCTTCTGATGTTGTTAGAGCTTTTCGATCACTTCTTGCACCTGTTCTTTATTGAGAAATGAAGACATAATGACAGGCAAAGTTTCCTCCGATCCCAAGAATTTGTAATACCAGCGGGATGACAATGGCTTCATTTGTGATAATTCTCCAACTACACTCCTCATTTAGAGAGAATTTAAGCAATCATTGTATCAAAATAAATAACCCGGTGAGTGTCGAGGTCGAATCCCACAAGGACTAGAGAATGATTTGCACAAGAGTTGCTTGGTGAATTGAATTAATTTGCGTCCAAGCAATGAAAATGTAAATGTAAATTTTTGAGGAAGTGAAGGAAAAAATATTGTGGATTCTAAAATCAGCTAACCAAGAGAGCAAGATAACTAAAATTGAGAAACAATAATGATCAAAGCCTAGAGGTGTGGTGTAGATGGGATGTCAATAAAATTGGGGTTTACTAGATAGTCAGATTATTACTAATATGTGTAAATAACTTTTGAAAAGGATGGAGCCCGATGTTTTTCAACCACTTGGGCTCCTTATCCTCAAGTCTTTTTGAACTTCAAGACACAATTCAACTATTCCAATATGGTTTGGATTAGGGGTTGAGCTATTTCTAGCAATAAACCTCTGAAGGGATTATGACCATAGGTTTTGGCTATTTCTTGCCCAACCCCACATAATCAAATCCCAATCCACTATTAAATTTGTTATGCCCCACCTTAAGAGGCATGACTTGCACCTAATTCCATACCGGGACCTGGGTTGACCTGGATGGGCATATGCACCTTTGGTGCCTTCCAGATACTTAAATCAAGAAAACAAACTACTATATTTCGGTTGTAAATATAGCCTCGGATCGACAAGGCCATGCAACACCTGTAAAAGAAAACAGCTAACCCAATAAACAAGGTGATAAAAGGGATCCTATGTGGATCGACAAGACTACCATGTTGCCTAGTTATAACAGAATAAAAACAGGCGATCATATTAACACTAACATCGACAAGGCTGCTAACTAACAAACTAAAGTAGGCTCCACACGACCAAAATACAAAAATATAACACACATAGGCCTCACATGGCCAACAACAACTAACAACTGAGAATCTATAGCCTGCAAGCCTCTAGGAGTGGAATAATGGCCGGGAAAGAGCCCCGACCTACCCAAAAGTTGTAGAACAAAAGAACAAACATTTCCTAACTATCAACTCCGGAGAAAATGAGCTGACTGGACTGCTGACTCTGGCTGGCAGCTAGGAAGGTCTTGAACCACATCTATCCGCACCCGCAGGCAAGTAATGCAGCGCCCCATAGATGGACGTCAATACAATATGTACCGAATATGTAAGGTAGTAATGAAAATGATTGAATAAAACTGATAATAGAATTGAAAATGATCAACAAAAAGGATAAGAGTTATAACCTAAACAGCCTCACAACCTGCTATATAACTAACAAGTAAGTAATACAAACAAGATTCTTACCTAAACCCCATAAGCCTGGAAGGTACAGTCAACACAGAATAACCCACCTGGGCCCCCATAAGCCCTAGAGCATACACTTTAATCTACATACCCCTAACATAGTTAATATGAATCAATCGGTAACTATGGCCAACCTACGTGGCCTCTGGGTCTACAACTAAGCCCGCTGGNCGATAGCTAACATAGTTAATATGAATCAATCGGTAACTATGGCCAACCTACGTGGCCTCTGGGTCTACAACTAAGCCCGCTGGGCTCCTGTAGCTGTGTCTGAGCCTGTTAGGCTCTTGTAACTGCAGCCTAGGCACATAAGGCTCAAAAGAGGGTCAGTGATGCCGATACGACATAAAAGTAGAAGCTCATTCATGGACGGACTATAATATAGCCCTTGGGCCTAAATATAGTCCTGTCAGACAACATATAGCTCCTTTGAGCAATCTATATAGCCCTGTAGGCGATGACGCAGCTAGTAACCCTGAGGTTGGTCGACGGAAGGCGATATGGGGTGGGGTCAGTCCCAACCAATATAGTAAACGCTAATGCCAAACTAACGGTAGCAGCTAATCACAACATACATTCTTCTAGATTTCTTACAGGGATATAGGCCGTATTACTGTACGACAGGAATAACTTTCCAAAAAGTTAGCCTTAACATACCTCCAATGTCGATTCTTGTTAATTCGATTAGTTCCAAACCGTACCCGGCAATTCACTAAATTGCAGTCCTTACGCTAGGAGAATAGGGCTATTTTCAATACTAAGACTTGGCAAATAAAGAAATCCTTCAACAATATTAGCTACAATTCAACTCTATTTAATTTAGCTGAAAACTCACAATTTCTTGAGAGTTTAGAAGGGAGAACTGCTTACCTATCACCTGTAGCCGCTTAGGACTCAATTTGAAGTAATTTTGACAACCTTTACTCGACGGGATTCTGGTACACCAAGAGAATTTTCAAAAAATAACTCCGCAAAGATGCTTCTCATAGGCCTAGAACTCGTTATCCAAGGTGAATTTGCGTTTGGACAGAGTTTAGCGGCGTAATTTGATGAAAAACGAAAGAAAACCTACGCTCCTCTTACTTCTCTGTCGAGGGACATATTTGAAAGAACATCTCACACTTGATATTATATATATATATAAGTGGAGGTCGGTGGCTAGGTGGAGCGGCGCGCCGGCTATATCGCTGGACATAGCGCTAGGCTAGCTAGCACGGGCACGACTCCCAAGGCGCCTAGCCTCTGGCCCTGGCCTTGTGCTCGCTCGATTTCATGCTCGTATATTCATCCCCGGGGCCCTTCCTCACATGCTTCATACTTTGAAACTCTAATCATACGTACGCACGCGTAACCAATAGAAGTTTATGGGGTGTAACATCATCCCCCTTTTAGGAACATTCGTCCTCGAATGTAATCTTTAGAATTAAATGACTCAACTCCTTTAACTATTGGTAGAAAAATTTCGGTAGAGTCTCCTCTATAATTTGGACTATGAAGAAACTTGAAACGTAGAAATGTCCAACATAGGCATCTCATAGGACGCTTAAACAACTACTCCACAACATAGAAGGGAATAACTGAACAGTACTAATAATATAAACACTAGAGTAACATCTGAACAACAATCTCACCTCAACTGTATAATCTGGGTCAAGTCTGGAATAAGTGAGGATATCTAGACGTCATCTCGTCCTCATTTTCCTAAGTCATCTCTTCTACATTTCTGTTCCTCCACAAGACTTTACGGAGGCCATATCTTTAGTCCTCAATCTACAAACCTACCGATCTAGTATAGCAACAAGAGTCTCTTTGTAGGATAACTCTTTAGTAACTTGAACATCCTCGACTAGAAAAACTCGAGATGGGTCTCTTATACATTTTTGTAGAATTGGTACATGGAAACTGGATGAACAAATTCTATCCCTGAAGGCAGTTCTAAATCATATGCTACTCAGCCTATCCTTTGAAGGATTTGATACGGGCCAATGAACCTAGGGATAAGATTTCCCTTATTGCCAAATCTCATCACACCCTTCATAGGCGAAACTTTAATAAATACCTAATCATCTAAAATAAATTCCAAGTCTCTGTGCCGGACATCAGAATAGGACTTCTAACGACTCTAGGCTATCAGCAAGCATTCTCTGATAAGTTTCACTTTTTCTTCTGACTGATGGACCATATCAGGTCCGATCAACCCTACCTCCCCTACTTCAAACTATCCTATGGGGGATCTATATTTCCGCCAAGATAAAGCTTCATAAGGGGCCAACTGAATAGCAGAATGATCACTGTTATTGTATGAAAATTTGATAAAGGTTAGATACTTATCCCAATTCTCTCCAAAGTCTTGCACACACGCTCGTAACATATCCTCGAGCGTCTGAATAGTGCGCTCTGCCTGACCATCCATCTGGGGGTGAAAAGTTGTACTCAAATTAACCTGCATCCCTAAACCTTTCTAAAATGACTACTGGAATCTAGCTATAAATTGTGCCCCTCTATCAGAAATAATGGATGCTGGAACACCATGTAGTCGGACTATCTCCTTGATATATAACTCATCATAATTTTCAGCTGAAAATGTAGTCCTGACTGGTAAGAAATGGGTTGATTTCATCAACCTATCAATAACGACTCAAATGAAGTCGAATTTACGCCTGGTGCAAGGTAACCCTGTCACAAAGTCCATATTAATTGCTTCCAATTTCCACATAGGCATCGCTATCTCCTGAGTCAGCCACCAGATTTCTGATGTTCAACTTTCACCTGCTGGCAATCAGGACACTGTGCCACAAAATCAGCTACACCTTTCTTCATTCTAGGACACCAGTATATCTCCTTTATATCATGGTACATCTTCATCAAACGAGGATGAAGAGAGTAACGAGTTTAATGTACCTCTGCCATGATCTGCTGGTGAAGCCCTACCACATCTGGAACGTAGAGTCGACATTTGAATCTCAAGACCCCATCTTCTGTTAACTCAAAGGCTGATAATTCACCCTGCTGAACCTTGTCTCTAAGTTGTACTGGATTAGGGTCCTCATATTTTCGCTCCTTTACCTCTACAACCAGAGAGAATACTGTTGTGTTCCGAATCACAACCCCATTATCCTCTGAATCTACTACCTGGACTGCTAAACTGGCTAATCGGTGCAGCTCTCGAGCCATTTCCTGTTGTTCTAGCCTCAAATGTGCTAAACTTCCCGTAGATCTGCCGTTAAGGGAATCAGGTACAATATTAGCCTTCCCTAGGTGATACAAGATGTTCATGTCATAGTCTTTCAACAATTCTAGCCAAAGACACTACCACAGATTCAACTCTTTCTGCATGAAGATATACTGGAGGCTTTTATGATCAATAAAAATATCGACATGAACACCATACAAGTAATGCCTCCATATTTTCAAAGCATAAATCACTGCAGCTAATTCCAAATCATGGGTGGGGTAGTTCTTTTCGTGCTTCCTTAGCTGCCTTGAAGCATTGGCAATCACCTTGTCGTGTTGCATCAAAACACACCCTAACCCAATGCCTGAAGTATCATAGTATACAACATAACCCTCTGAACCTTCCGGTAAGACTAACACTGGTGCAAATGTCAATTTATTTTTCAACTCCTTAAAACTCTGCTCACAGGCCTGGGTCCAATGGAACTTGACGGCTTTCTGAGTCAATCTGGTAAATGGCACTGATAAGGTAGAAAATCATTCCATGAACCTTCTGTAATATCCGGCTAAACCTAGGAAACTATGAACCTCCGTTGGATTTGTTGGTCTAGGACATGTCTTAACTGCCTCGATTTTCTGTGAGTCACCCTGGATACTGGCATCTGATACAATATAGCCCAAGAAAGCTACAGAATTCAACTAGAACTCGCATTCTGAGAATTTTCCATATAACTGTCAGTCTCTGAGGATCTGGAGCACCGTTTGCAGATGATCTCTAGGTTCAGCTTCTGAGCGGGAATATACCAGAATATCATCAATGAACACTAATACAAATAGATCTAAATATCACCTGAAGATGTTGTTCATCAGATCCATAAACACTGCTGGGGCAGTTGTCAACCCGAAGGACATAACTAGGAATTCAAAATGACCATACCTCGTCCTAAAAGCTGTCTTTGGGATATCTTTCTCCTGAACTCGCATTTGATGGTACCCGAACCTTAAGTCAATCTTGGAGAAATATTTTGCCCCCTGCAGCTGATCAAACAAATCTTCTATCCTTGGAAGAGGGTATTTATTCTTAATAGTAACTCAACTGTCGATAATCTATACACATTCATATGGAGCCATCTTTCTTTCTCACAAACAAAATTGGCACACCCCATGGCGAAGTACTAGGCCTGATAATACCCTTATCTAACAAATCTTTCAACTGTTCTTTTAGCTCCTTCAACTCAGCGGGAGCCATTCGATATGGAGGGATGGATAGAGGTTGTGTGCCTGGTAGAAAGTCGATAGAGAAATCGATCTCACGCTCTAAGGGAATACTCGGGAGCTCATCTGGGAACACATCTGGAAACTCATTAACCACTGGGATGGACTGATGAGTTGGGGATTCTGCTTGCATATCCCGAACCCTAACAGTATGGTAAATACAACCCTTCACTATTAGTTTTCTTTCCCGAAGATAGGATATGAACCTACCTTTTGGCGTAGATGGATTTCCTTTCTATTCTCGCACTACCTCCCCTAGAAAGTGAATTCAGATGATCCTAGTTAAACACTCCAAATTGGAATAACATGGCGCTAGCCAATCTATACCCATAATTACATCAAAATCAATCATTTCTAGCTCCACTAAATCTGCTAAGGTCTAGCGACCAACAATCTCTACTGTACAACCCCGATATAATCTTTCAGCAACAATAGAGTCACTGACGGGTGTAGACACTGAGAAGGGTTGCTGAAGCAATTCTGGCATTATACCAAACTTTCGGGACACTAATGGAGTAACATAGGACAAAATGGAACCTTAGTCTATCAACGCATAAACTGAGTGAGAGAAAATATCTAGCATACCTGTCATAACATCTGCTGACGACTCTAACTCTTATCGCGCTGGTAAGGCGTAGGTGTGATCTGGACCATTTCCAGAACTAGATGCCCCTAATCTACCTTGGCCTCTACCGGTTGGAACTAAGGGCCTATGCCCTGCCGAAGGTGCTAGGGCATGTGACCCTACTGAAGACCTGTCTTGTCGGTCCCGATCATCCTGACCTCTAGCTTGACAATCCCTAATCATATGAACCTCTTGTCCACAAGTATAACAAGCAGTAGACCTGTACCTGCACATCCCAAAATGTCGCCGACCACAAATGCTACAACGCGGTACAACAGGCCTGCTCTGATCTAATCCCCTCTACTGCTGGGAATCAGATGCTCGTGAGCTCTCTCTGGGACCTGACTGTCCCTAACAATCGAATCTACCGCTCTGCTGCTACTGTGATGGAGGCTAGGGGGCCTACCTGATATCTTCAACCTAGGTCCACTCTTAAATTCTGCCTACATGTCACTGGACCTGGCCCTCCGGTGCTATTCCTGGTTTGCCCTTTCTACTTCTTGTTGATGTCGTATAATCCCTTTGATGTTTTGAGAAAAATCCTGAATGCGAGCAATATCCATATCCTCCTATTAGGAAGTTATAACACAGGTTTCCACATACTCTGGAAGTAGCCCCATTATGAACTAGTGTACCCTGGCTGGCATGGTGTCCACAAATGCTGGTACATATCTAGCCAAAGAGTCAAACCTCATTGCATACTCTAGAACACTCATTGAACCCTGTTGCAGGTGTAGAAATTGATCCACCAGAGCCTGCCGGATTTCTTGCGGCAAGTATTGATCTATGAAGGCCTCTGAAAAACCGGACCAAGTCGGAGGGGGTACATCTGTCACACCCCACCTTGGGAGGCATGAAAGGCACCTAGTGCCCTACTAGGACCTGGAATGCTGGACTGGCTGAGCCCGAGCACTCCTGGTGCAAGGCTGGCTCTAAATCCTGAATTCAAGAAAACGACGGGCTATATAACGGTTGTAAATACAGCCTCCAGCCGACAAGGCCTATAGTCACCTGTCAGAAACATATACAACTAACTAGAACCACTGACTACCAGGGATCCTATGAGGGCCAACAAGGCCACCATGCTTACTAGTTGTATCTGAGGGATGGAAACAAGTATCAATTTACTATGTGACCGATAAGGTCACCACTACCAACTGAATAAGTCCCCACACGGCCGCTATATACAAGCTAAAACATACACCCGGTCCCACAAGATCGGTACAATGAACCACAGGGAAAAATATACAATCTGGAAGCCTCTAAGAATAGATAGATGGTCGGGACAGGGCCCCGGCCTACCCATACTATACAAACAAAAAGAGAAGTAAACCTTTTAACTGCCAAGCTCCGGATGACAGGAGCTGGAGACTCTGTAGCGCTGGATGGAACTATGAGGGATCTACTCCTCGTCTATGTGTACCTGCAGGTAAGTAATGTAGTGCCTCAAAACGAGCGTCAGTATCGCTGGTACTTAGTATGCAAAGCAACAGCTGGAAAATAACTGAAAACAAGCAATATAACTGATAGAACTGAAGTAGAAAGAAATAGATTATAACTGACTGAAAGTATGAATTTAAGACTGTCCTAAACTATACCAAGAATGGAGTAGGGTCGTACCTGGAAACGCGACATTCTACTATCTATCTACTCATAACTAACCTAACGTAGCATAACATAGCATAACATAGCACACATAAACCTTACCTGGCCTCTATAAGCCGGAAGGTACAACCAACACGCAATCTATACCCCTACCCCAGTCATCCCATCTCCCCTGGCAACTATAAGCACCCTGCCGGTCCCCTGGGTATGCACTTGGGCCCGCTGAGCCCCTGACTATAACTGTACCTGAGTCCGGAGGACTCCTGGAATCAACACCCTGGGTGTACTCGCTCAATGGGGGTGTATAAAAGCCGACCAAGGAAAAATATGGGGAAAATAGCCTCCCATTTTCGTCTCTATGGGGACGGCATGCCACTCTGTAGAGCGACGTATCCTCACCCTCTGGCGGACGAGTCGATACAGATATTAACCCTGGGGCGGTCATGGAGGCTAGGTAATCCAACCCAAAACAATACAATCAAGTCTCAACTAATAATAATAATTGCACACAATATGTGTCGGAACTAATGATGGTGATATATATATTCACAATACATGCTGGAACTGGTAATAATATACATATACTTTCTGTCATACTGTTCTGAGTCGGATACTGAAACAAGATATAATGTTTCTGGAATAATCTACTGAAAATCATGCGGTTTAACTAAGTATCATGGAAAACATGATTTACTATTGCTAACGTGCTTTCTAAATTTCATATTGATATACTACACTGTCTCCAAAATATTCTATTGAAATTTATACTATGTCACCAATTTTCACACTAGACGTGATATAATGTTCCTAACATGCTTACTAAAATTCATACTAATCATAACATGAGGCGGTTGAAACATTCTACTGGAAGTTGTACTATTTTACTATACCAGAACTTACTAACTTGCCGAAAGAAACTGGCTATACATACCTTGTCTATTAACTTTTTGAGTATCTGGCGTAACTCGGCTAATTTTCAGCTATTTCTCCCAACTGTAATCATATCCACGAAGGAAAAGAATCAATTATATTATTATTAAAAAAGAAACCATATTTACAATATACACTCACTACCTATTCTTTGACTTATCGAAGAACGGCCGAAAACTCGCTATTTCTCGGAAGTCCAAAAGAGAGAAATACTCACTTTAATGCTAGGAGTGTATTAATACTAGTTTGGAGTAATTCCACTTACCTTGAATCGGCGGGTCGCCGCTTCACCGGACGATTCCTGCGAAACTAACTCCGCAGGAATGTTCTCTACAGCTTTATACTTCGGTATCCGAAGTTAATTTGAGTTTGGACGGCGTTTGACGGTGTAATCGGATGAATTTTTATCAAAACCCTGCGTCCCTTACTGTTGCTGGTCGCTTTCTGGAAATAAAATGTTGAGAAATGAAATTAAAAACAAAGTGGGGCTTTATATAGTGGAGGCCTGAACCTCACTCCGTGGCACGTTAGCCATCACGGAGGTGAGCCCTCCATGGCACGTTGGCCATCACGAAGGAGGTCTGCCTGGCCTCCTCTTGCGATGTTTCAACGTGGCGCTTGTCTGGTCTTCCCCCGGGCCATTTTTAGCATGTATGGAATTCTAAAACTCTTAACCAACATGCGAATAGGCCATCTAAATGTCAAGAATTTACGGGGTATAACAACATCTCTACCTCGGGACCTTTCCCAACTCTCATACCACAACACCGCTGTCTTGTAGTCGAAATACTACCAACTCAACTGACTCTGCAGGCGTAGCATGCATCACCCTAAAGATCTGCTGTAACTGATCCAAGAACTCCTGAGGGTCCTCCCCATGGTCTGTCCCTGTGAATTGTAGGGACTCAGGGCAAGGAACTCTTGGACCCTCGAACTTTCAGGTCCTCTAGTAGGTTTAGCGACAACTGGTACCACTGGTTGGCGCTGAGAGGCCATCATCTGAGCCAGCATATAAATAGCGCTCCTAACATCCTAATCTGAGGGTATAGGTATAGGGACTGTTAGGGATGGTGCTGACATATTTGCTGCCTTGGACGGCTCCTGGCATGGCGCAAAATGTTAGGGTGATCGGGATGAAGTCTCCCTATCGCCCTCAGATCGGGTTGGCTCTAACTTGGGCACCCTGATAGTTCCCTCTCCTGTCGCAACATCTAGCTCTCGACCAATCGTGGTCTATAGTGCATCATACATTCCTATGAAAATAAATAGAATGATGTAAGATTAGGGAGTTACCCTATACAACATAGCTATACAGCACGACAGGAGGAGAATGGAGGGGAACGACACTATGATACCTCGTAGCCTCCTGCCTATAGAATATGGTGCAAAACACACCCATAGACAAGACTCTACTTGACATAGCTTGCAGATTCCCTAGGATACGACCTGCTCTGATACCAAGTTTGTCACGATCCACCTTGGGTGGCATGATTGGCACCTAATGCCATACGGGACCTAGGCTGACCTGGCTGGGAAGATGCACCTTTGGTGCTTGCTAGCAACTTAAAGAAAGAAAACAAACTTCTATATCTCGATTGTAAAATACATCCTCAGACTGACAGGCCACGCAACACCTGTAAAGGAAAATAGCTAACCCAACAAACAAGGTGATAAAAGGGATTCTATGCGGGCCGACAAAACCATCATGTTGTCTAGTTATAACAGAATGAAAACGGGTGATAAAAGGCTGGTAACTAACAAACTAAACTAGGCCCCACATGGCCAACATAAAAAATATAACACAAATAGGCCCCCACACAGCCAACAACAACTAACAACTGAGAATCTGTAGCGTGCAAGTCTCTAGGAGTGGAATAATGGTCGGGATAGGGCCTCGACCTACCCAAAAGTTGTACAACAAAAGAAAAAACATTTCCTAACTATCAACTCTGGAGAAAAGGAGCTGACCAGATTGCTGACTCTGGCTGGCAGCTAGGAAGGTCCTAAAAAACACCTATCTGCACCTCCAGGCAAGTAATGTAGCGCCCAAAAGATGGACGTCAGTATAATATGTACTGCATATGTAAGGCAGTAATGAAAATGACTGAATAAAATTGATAATAGAACTGAAAATGATCAATATAAAGGATAAGAGTTATAACATGAATAGACTCACAACCTGCTATATAACTAACAAGTAATACAAAAAAGAACTTTACCTGACCCCCATAATCCTGGAAGGTACAATCAGCACAGAATAACCCACCTGGGCCCCCATAAGCCCTGGTGCGTACACTTCAATCTATATACCTCTAACATGGTCAATATGAATCAAAGAGTAACTATAGCCACCCTACCTAGCCTTTGAGTCTACAACTAAGCCCGCTAGGCACCTGTAGCTGTGTCTAAGACCGTTGGGCTCCTGTAACTACACCCTAGGCACACAAGGCTCGACGGAGGGTCAGTGATGCCAATACGACATACAAGTAGAAGCACGTTCGTGGATGGACTATAATATGGCCCTTGGGCCTAAATATAGTCCTTTCAGACAGCATATAGCTCCTCTGAGCAATCTATATAGCCTTATAGGCGATGATGCATCTAGTAACCCTGAGGTTGGTCGACGGAAGGCTATATAGGTTGGGGTTAGTCCCAACCAAAATAGTAAACGCTAATGCCAAATTAACGATAGCAACTAATCACAACTTACATGCTTCTGGCTTTCTTACAGGGATATAGTCGTATTACTATACGACAGGAATAACTTGCGAAGAGATTAGCCTTAACATACCTCCAATGTTGATTCTCGTTAATCCTATTAGCTCCAACCCTTAGTCAGCAATTCCACTCAATTGCAATCCTTATGCTGTGAGAATAAGTCCATTTTCAATACTAAGACTCGGCAAACAATGACATCCTTTGATAATATTAGCTATAATTCAACTCTATTTAATTAGACCAAAAACTCATAATTTCTCGAGAGTTTAGAAGGAAGAAATGCTTACCTATAGTCTGTAGCCGCTTAGGACTCAATTTAAAGTAATTCCGACAACCTTTACTCGGGCAGGGTTCCGGTACACCGAGCGAATTTTCAAGAAATAACTCCTCAAATATGCTTCTCATATACCTAGAACTCATTATCCAAGGTAAATTTGCTTTTGGTCGGAATTTAGCAGCGTAATTTGATAAAAAAAATGAAAGAAAACCTACGCTCCTTTCACTTCTGTAATGAGGGACCTATTTGAAATGAACATCTCACACTTGATATTATATATATAGATATATATATAAGTAGGGGTCGGTGGTTAGGGGTTGCGACGCGTCGGCCATAGCGCCAGGTTAACTGACACAGTGCGGCGCCCAAGGCGCCTAGCCTCTGGCCCCGGCCACTTGCTCGCTCGATGCCATGCTTGTATATTCATTCCTCGGGTCCTTCTTCGCATGCGTCTTACTTTGAAACTCTCAACATACGTACGCACGCATCCATTAATTGATAGAAACTTATGGGATGAAACATAATTTCTCCCCCAATACTTAATTCTTCTATTTCAAACTAAAATCAAGTAAGAAAATAATACCCATATTTATAACTATGATCAATCAACTATAATTTGAGGATAATTTAATAGATTTACACTAATCAAGTAATAACAAGACAAATCTAGCAATGCCCAATAAAATTAAACACCCATCAACACACACCTCTAGCTATAGATTTAGCTACTCATAGTTGACAAACACAACAACATATTCATTAATAAACTCAATAATTTCATCCTTAGGAGTAAGCACAATAAAGCTCACAGTATTTCTACAATGGTAGTTATACCTTGCTGAAAAAGAAGATGAAGATTGAAAAAAGCAATACTCAAATAATTTCTTCTCCTCCCCAATGGAGTTCTTTCTCTCTCAAAAAGTAAAAGGAATATTCAATGATATATTCAGAGTAATTTTTCTAGAATATATATATACAAAAATAGGGAAAACATTCTCTTCTTTTTTAGGGCTGGACATTTTTGCCCTTTTCAGGTGTTTCCTCACTTTTGATGGAACTGGCGGTTTTCTGATTGTTATCCAAGAGCCACCAGTTGCTTTACTCTATGGTCCAATGAAGTTCCAGGTCCTTCTGGTGATGCCTTCGGTGGTTCACCGGTTTCCATCCGCGAGCCACTGGTTGATTTCATCATTTGTCTAGCAAAGTCCAGCACCTGTCAGGGATGGAACCGGTGGATCGCCATTGTTGTCTTTGAGCCACTAGTTGCAGTTACTCATAAAACCAGTGGTTGCCTACGATTTACTAGCGTTTCACCGATGTCCTCTGGTGGAGCATCGTTTTTCATCTGAATCCCATCCTTTTTACCCTAATTCATGCTCCTTCTCTTCAAATTAGATACATGTACATCCAAATGAAAAAAGGGCACAAAATTCAATTAAAAGACTTGAAAACTAAGCTAAAGTTCATGCTTAAGAGCCTAATGAGTTGGTAAATTACCAACTCATCAAACCCCCAAACTTTAACCATTGCTTGTCCTCAAGTAATGCAATTCTTATCAGTTGAGCAAAAGGAATGAAATGTCACTCCACAAGAGTCTATGCATCAAAGACCGCTTAATCTATGACAACCCAAAAAATGCTCACCAACTCACAGAAAAAGAGAAGCAATTGCCCCCCTAAAAATATGGAAAAATTTCAAGAGTCAACCACAATTCATAGGCATGATTCACAATTGCTTTTATTTTGCAAAAAAGGGAATAGTTTATCCAATCAAATGCACATAGCATCTCAAATCATAATAACTACGCATTCAAAGTTTTCGTTGGAGCTCACATTGCTCATGCCTCAATCACACCCTTACTGTAATCCATTACACTATGCCCCCAAAAGGGAGTGATGCCACTCACTACAAGAGAAAATTCCTTTTCTTTATTATAATTCAATGCACACATAAGAGATTACAAAATAAAATGATCACACTCACTCTCACACAAGAAATCTTCATGCACACAACTTGAACCATATGTGTTCCCTTCTTATAATTTGCCACTACGGTAGAGCAACCACACTCAAAATTAATTAGGACTTGGAGGTCATAATGAAGGCTAGGGATAATGGTAGGACCAACATTTAGCTCTAGTAACTAGAACCTCCCTAAAGCCTTTATGTGAATACTTTAATTCTCCCATCCAACTTTTTAGATGACTCCACTTTATTCCTCCTTTTTCAATCATTATCATCTTTTATTTCTCAAAGACCTTTCTTGTAGCTCCTTTGAATATCACATTAAGCCTTTTCTAAGCAAGAGGTAATACCAATTCACTTTTATTTTCTCTTTTGATACCTTAAGGATTTTTCAACCATCATTTCATTCCTTTTTATCACAATTTGGTTTTAACTCAAATTTAGGCTCCTCATATTTCCCCCTTTCTTGTGAACCCCAGAACTTAGGTTTTTTGCCTCTTTCTCACTGATTTCCTTATCTCTCCCTATGTCTTGGGCTTCAAGCCTCCATTATTCTCATTCATTCACCACTAGCAATTAGGGAAGATGGGTGCCAAGAATAAAGTTACAAAAAGGGGACATTGGCTTATAGTGTGGTTTCCACGAATAAATAGTCCATAGGCTCAATATTGGATAGAAAGGGAAGACATTTTCAGCGGTCATTTTTGATGAAATGACTTGTCAAATGAAAGCCTAAAATCATGTTCTAAGTGCAGCTCCATCTAGGATTTCTCCTTGATTCACACTTAGGGCAAGTTTAAGACAAGAAAAGATGCACAAGATTCATTCAAAAATCCTTAATACACAAGGCATAACACCCAAAGAGTTCACACAAGTCATCATTGTCACAAGATTTTGATTCAAGACATGACATCATGCATATTCACAAGCCAGACAGGAAATATGTAATGCATGACAAGAGATTGCTACACTTTTTTTTCATTTCAAATGCCCATTTTCATATTTTTCATGCCACATAAAAAATTTTGGTGGTATCTCTCAGAATCAGTTCCACCAAATACTTAAAGAAATACATGACAGTTTTCCTTAAGAGAGTCGCCTCACAATCTATCATTGGGAAATGTCAACCCGATTCGACAACAAAAAAAAGAAAAAGAAAATGCTCCTTGGGAAAGAACCGTGATATGAATAGAACCCTTGGAGTTTGATTACTACCTACTAATTACAAAGGTGAAAACAAAAAATTGGATCACAATGCAACATTCGACAATTAAAGCAAAGACTCATTCATTAGCACTAACATTCAAAGATAATTCATTTTATTCATTCATAATCTTAACAAAACAAACAACCCAACAAGGGTTACATCAAGTCTTAAGCAACATAACCATAAATAACCACCCAGAAGAACACTCATCCCACCCCCAACTGAAACACTACATTGTCCCCAATGTAAGCATGTAAAGTAAAGAGGGCGAGAACTCCCTGAGTTGGTCACTCCTCATCATCCTCATCATTAGCTCTAGCTCTAGCCTCTCCCTCAAGGCCTTCATCATCTAGATCTACTGCTTCATCTCCTAAGCCCTCAAATAAATCATTAATGGGGTCTCAGATTGTAGAAGGGGAAACCATCGCTGCATCAAGGGCGCTCAAATCAGGCACCTCCATGGATGTCCACTCTTCCACTCCCTTACTTTAGTCTGGAGAGAAGTAGTAGCCCCCTCCACAATATCCACCCTCTTGCATAACTTGGTAAGATTCTTATACATGGATTTTATCTCCCCTTTTACCATTTGGGCGATAAGGGCAGGGAGAATCTTAGCCAACTTTTGAAGCTGACTCTCATGAGAGTTAGTCATTTCCACAAGCCTATGGAGACTACTTGGTTGGGAGGATGTTGGAGGAGGTGATACTCCCCTAACGGGTACTTCACCAGAGTCTTGTCCCGATGCCTCTATGTGTGGCATGTTCAAATCGGGGGTCTATGGAGACTTCTCAGAACCATGGGAGAGAGAACCTTCTGGCAAATCATAGGCTTGCAACCGCTTCCTCTTAACCTTGGGCACATCTGCGTCCTTTTTGCGATCTACTGTGATTACACCAGTAGCGGAGCTAGGGGCTTCGTCTGGGAATAGTTGCACTTGGGCTTGCAAGAAAAGTTGGGAGATGAGCACAGCATATGGCATAGAGGTTTTGATTTGCCTTGCTTTCCTCTTTTTGTACAGCCACAATTTCCCCAAAGTTCAGGGGGACCCCTCTCATGATGTAGGTGATAAGGATAGCTACATCCAAGATAACCCACTTCTCGTTCTCTGAAAGTATGATCCGGCCACAAATGAAGTCTTACCATAGTTTAGCCTCAAACTTGAGATCATGGAAAGAAATTTCACCGCCCATTGTAGCCTAGAAGGGTCTATCTGCAGCAATGACTGGAGCTATCCATGAGAACTGATTCTCCTTGTTAGCAATTCTGGCCATATATTCCGAGCCAGTTTCATGATCATCCTCCCAAAATAAATAATTAATGGCTGCTGGAGTGATGTCAACTGCCACACCTTGTAGCCTAATTGAAGGCAGGCATTGGAAATTCATCCACCTTGCCCTTATGGTGCATGCTATCCTACTTAACCTGGTAGGAAGCACAAAACTCTGGGACGAGGCTTGGGTAATAATCCAGGAGTGGATTGAAAAAAACTTGGCATTGCCTATCAGTGAACTAAGCTTTGATATTAGGGAGGTCACCTCGCAGCCCTACCAAGTCAAATCTTTTCTCTACGGTGATCGAACGGCCTTTGCGAATGGAGTAGTTCCCTTCCATGTCTGGCACAGAGAAAATTATGGCTTTCCAAGAGTTGGTGGGTGTTGAGGATGCCTTTGCTTTCCCTTTTCCTTTTGTGGATCAGGAGGTTGGGGCCTTGCCCTTACTTGGTCTCCTGGATGTAGTCATGATCTGCAAAAGTGATATTAGGGCCATACACAATGTTTCTTTTTGTATTTTTCTAATGATAAAATAAACAAACAATGACTACTCTAAATATTAGATGAGAAACAAAAGGAGGGATCATCATGAAAAAGCTAGCAGCACTAGCGGAATGTCAGCGAGCTGCATGAAGTTCGGAATGTGGGTGAACCTCCAGTGATAAGAAAAACACTGGCAGATTGAACTTTCCATCGGCGACTCTTCGACAAGCCACCAGTCACAATCCGCAAAGCGCCGATGCAGCACGAACAAGGCAATGGCCTAAAGCTAATTTTTTTCCCGAACCAGCGTTTCATCAGCATTTCACTAGACTTGACTGGTGAGTAGATGATGGTCATCATCCCCAGTGCCTCAAAATGCACACCAACATCTAACTCTAAAAAAACTTACTCACATCATATATAAGAATTGACTACATAAGTAAAAAGAAACAAAATGACGATTTACCCTTAAGAACGGAGTCACCCGATCTATCATTGGGCAAATCTGGTCCTTTGTAGCCCTTGGGGTTACTCAGACTTCACCCCAACTTTAACTATGAAACATATTATGAGAATATCCAACTACACAATAGCAATAATCTCCCCAAACCTATTTAATCATCAGACCCCCACTCCCCACTAATTTCACATCATATTAATCGACAACATTTATCATATATATCCTCAATAATGGAAATTTGGGGAAAGGGGCAGTAAAAACAAGGGAGAGACATGCTACAACAAAGTTCATATGCACCAAAACTACAACTTGTAACAATATCAGAGTGTTAGGAGCACTTACCAAAACACAAGAATGAGAGTATATGAGAAATGTGGAAGCTTGAACTTGCTCAACAATGGTGGAAATTGAAACTTGGTAGCAGGGAGTAGGATTGTAGTGAGAATGAGGTAGAGGAAATGGGTTATAGGGGGTTTTATAGGTGAAGGAAGATGAATGGGATTGGTTGAGGAGAAAGTGGGGAGTTAATGGTAATTTAATTGAAAAGGGAGTGGGAAAAGGGAGTGCTGGAATATGTAAAGGTGAGTTGGAAGGTGGAGTGTTGGGAAGATGAAAAGGTGTAGGGGGAAGGGGAAGTGTTAAAAGGTGGGAAAAAGGGGATATTGGGAGAATAAAAAGGGAAATGATCTGGTTAGGGTGGTTTAAAAAGGAATATAGGTCGGGTCGGTCAATGGGTTAGTCAAGATTTTAAAACACGGCACATACCTGTATTGACGATTGCCGAAGCGGCAGTTCACCGCCTTAACATCACTGACCTAAATTGGTGCCCAGTTCTCTGCTTTGTATCCGGCGGTTGATCGGCATTTTGCAGATTCGACTCTATATTCCACCAGTGGACCACCATTTGTGCCCCAGTTCTCAGGTATTCTGACCTGATGGGGTGGTCATGCAGTGGTTCACGGACTGGTGTCGGTGTTCCACCGGTGACTCATCGGTTTGGCCCTTTTGTTATCAGGTTTCTGCCTCCATTACTCAAGGCATTGGTGGTTCGCGTATTTGGATCAACAGTTCGCCACTGTAGTGCAGTGCCCACCTTTATTTTGTGCTCCTCCTCCCTGCTTCAAAACTACTTATTCCTACAAAACAAAAACAATGATGACATTAAAACGCTCAAAAGAAAACACTTGGGTTCCTCCCAAGGAGCGCCTTACTTAACGTTGTGGCATGACATATTTCTCATTTATATTCCATTTTTCGAAGGATTATCCTACGACTCCTCCTCCTCCAAACAAACTCCTACATTTTCTCTCTTATCATTCAACACTCCAATCACATTGCATTCGTCTGGAGGTTTTGCGGATCGGCATATCTTGAAGGTGACCTCTTCACCTCCCACATAAAACTTGAGCTCACCTAGCTCTACATCTACCAAGGCCCTACACATGGTGAGCAATGGTCTTCCTCAGATGATTGGGACTTCCACATCTATCTCACAATCTAGAACCACAAAGCCAGTTGGTAGAATAAACTTATCCATCCTCATCAATACATCCTCCATAACAGCCATCAGTTTCTTGATAGAGCGATTAGCCATTAACAATCTCATTGAAGTAGGTTTTGTCTTTCCAAGCCCCAACTTCTTGAAGGTTATGAGGGGCATCAAATTTATGCTCACTCTAAGATCACAAAGGGCTTTTTTGAACACACACAACTCAATAGTGCAAGGGATTGTGAAGGCTCCCGGATCCTCCCATTTTGGGGCAAGGTTGTGCATCATCATAGCACTATAATGATGTGTTTTCTCTCTGGTGCCCACATCTACAACCTTCTTCTTCTTTAGAAGCTCCTTCATAAACTTTACATATCCTATATTTTGAAATAAAGCATCCACCAACGGTATGTTTATGGACAGTTTACTGAACATGTCAATAAACTTGCTGAATTCATCATCCTTTTTCTTCTTGGCTAACAGTTGTGGATAAGGAGGTGGAACTCATAGATCTTGTTCTTTCTCACTTGAGGCCTTTATGCCCGCATATCCTTCTTCATCATTTGAGGGAATCTCATCAACTTCTCCCTCACCTTGATCCTTACCATTATCACAACCATTTGGTGCTTGTGGCACCTTATCTGATAATTTCACATCACTTGCCTTTGGGGCCACAACTTCCTTGGGCTTAATGCCCGCATAACCAAGCATCTTACCACTCCTAGTGACAATATCCATGCAATGATTATCCTTTTTGTGATTTGGCATTGTATCACTAGGCAGTGTTCCCTTCATCCTGGGGTTCATTTGAGAAGATAAGTGGTTCATTTGGGCCTCTAAATGCTTGATAGAGGCTGAGTTTGAACTTACTGTTTGGGCAAGGTTAGACACCTCCCCTTTAAGTTCTTTGACCCCGTTGTCCATTGATTCAACTTTCTTGATAACCCTTACCAACATTTCTTCAATTTTTGAGTTCCAAACATCACTCACACCCGATTGAGATTGGGCATTCTCAGCTTTAGGAGGGGGAACATACGGATTTACACTTCTATGATAGTGGTCTCCCTCATGATTTTTCTCTCTATTTCCCCATATCTCATTTCGATCAGGCCACCCTTGTGTGTCACGATTCCTCCAACCTTGGTTCTCTTTCTTAGGTTTCAAGGGCCTTGATTATTCCCTTGGTACTTGAGTTGAGAACCCCCTATTTGATTTGCCATATATTGTCACTCCTCCTCGTACCTTGGTGGCGAAGACTCTCCCTCAAAATGCATTAGACCTTGCATTCCCACAACATTCACAACTTTAGGCTCGACTCCCATCACATGCTTAGTCATTAACTCCAGTTCAGTCATTATTTTAGCAAGATTTTCATCTCTCTCTTCGTCACCTTTTCTCATTTCAGCTATTAGCAAACTAGAACCAGCATCATGTGAATATACATTCGTCTCCCTTGTATGCCACGCCTTATTCGTCTTCGTCATTCTATCCAAGAAGGCTTTAGCTAGACCATACATTTTGTCTATGATTGATCCCCCAGCTAGATTATTTGCAACTGATTTATTGATGAAGTCTAGGGCTCGATAAAAGCTTTGAAGTAGCACTCCATCGGGAAGACCATGGTTAGGTCAAAGAGACACTTTCTTCTTAAATATCAGCCATGCTTCTTGCAAAGGCTCACCCAGATCTTGCCTAAAGTTTGTAATATCATCTCTCAGCTGCAACATCCTTGAGGGAGGGAAAAAACAATCAAAAAATTCTTTTGCCAACTCTTGCCACGAGGTGATGCATCCGGAGGCAACTCCTCCAACAACATAGTTGCTTCTCCCGTTAAGGAGAATAGAAAGAGCCTCAACCTGATATATTCTTAGCTTATATTCATTATGTTTAAAGGTTGGAAAATCTCTAGGAAGTTTCTCAAATGGCGGTTTTCATACTCACTCAGTTTACCCCTGAAGAGCCCTTTCATTTGGAACAAGTGCAACATCGTACTAGTGACATGAAACACGCCATTCCCCACCATAGATGGTAGGCGAATGGAACCTGCGATCTCAGGCATGACGGAATTATCCTCTTCATGTTCCATATTTCCTTCCATCGAACTATCTCCTTCTTGTGAATGTTAGCTCATATGAATTTACCCTAGATGACCAGCAACAGGAACAATGTTAAACTACTTAAGATGCAAGATTAATTCAAATTAACAAACAACTCAAGGATATCAAGCACTAGTCCTCGATAATGGCACCATTTTGAAAACGCTCAAACTATACTCCTCATTTAGAGAAAATGTAAGCGATCGTTGTACCAAAACAAATAACCCAATGAGTGTTAGAGTCGAATCACATAAGGAATAGAGAATGATTTGAACAAGAGTTCTTTAGTGAATTAAATTGGTTCACATTCAAGCAATGAAAAAGTAAATGTAATTTTTGGGGGAAGTGAAGGCAAAAATATTATGGATTCTAAAATAAGCTAATCAGGAGAGCAAGATAACTAAAATTTAGAAACAATAATGAGCAAAGGCTAGAGGTGTGGTGTAGATGGGATGTCAATCAAACGAGGTTTACTAGATGTCAGATTATTACTAATATGTGTAAATAGCTTTGGAAAAAGATGGAGCCCGATATTTTTCAACCACTTGGGCTCCTTATCCACAAGGCACAATTCAACTATTCTAGTATGGTTTGGATTAGGGGATGAGCTATTTCTATCCATCAACCTCTAAAGGGATTATGATCATGGTTTTTGACAATTTCTATCCCAATCCCACATAATCAAATACCAATCCACTATTAAATTCTCCCCCATTAGTTAATTCTTCTTTTTCAAGCTAAAATCAAGCAAGAAAACAATACCAATATTTATGAATATGAGAAATCAACTATAATTTGAGGAGAATTCAATAGATTTATACTAATCAAGTACTAACAAGATAAATCTTGCAATACCCAATCAAATTAAACATCCATCATTACACACCTCTAGTTATAAATTTAGCTACTCATAATTGAGAAATACACGAGAATATTCATTAATAAACTCAATAATTTCATCCTTAGGAGTAAGCACAATCAAGCTCACAATATTTCTACAATGGTAGTTATACCTTTCTGAAGAAGAAGATGAAGATTAAAAAAACCATATTCAAATAATTTTTTTCTTCTCCAATGGAGTTCTTTCTCTCTCAAAAAAGTAAAACGGATATTCAATGATATGTTCAGAGTACTTTTTTCTAAAATATATGTAAAAACAGGACAAACATTCTCCTCTTTTTTAGGGATAGATGTTTTTACCCTTTTCAGGCATCTCCACACTTGCGATGGAACCAGCAGTTCGCCGGTTGTTATCCGCGAGCCATCGGTTTCTTTCCTCTGTGGTCCACTAAAGTTCCAGGGCCTTTCAGTGATGCCTTCACTAGTTGCCATCCACGATCCGCCGATTGATTTCATCATTTGTCCAGCAAAGTTCAACACCTGTAAGCGATTGAACCGGCGGATTGTCGATTACTGTTTGCGAGCCACCGGTTGTAGTTACTTATCAAGCCAGTGGTTGCCTACGGTTGACCGGCGTTTCACCAGTGTCCTCTGGTGGAGCACCGATTTTCATCTAAATCTCATTCTTTTTACTCCAATTCATGCTCTTTCACTTCAAATCAGATACCTACACATCCAAAGGAAAAATGGGCATAAAATACAACTAAAAGACTTGAAAACTAAGCTAAAGTTCATGCTTAAGAGCCTAATAAGTTGGTAGGTTTAGATGGAGGAGTGGATCGATTTTCAAGATCAAGTAATAACTTCTAGGCTTGTATGGATAGTACCCAAGGCCTTCAAGTGAGTTCACTGCCTCCCCATTTGCTTTAACATCATCAATTAGAACATCATGCTCCTGAATGTTAGCAAGAATTCCTTTTAGGTCACCTTCCTCCATATCCTCTAACTCAGTAAGCACTAATATGCATGAAAATGCCTGGGAAATTTAATTCCCTTATCCACTTTGAATATGACCTCATCATTGTTTACTTAAAATTTTATTTCAATGCATTCAAAGTCCATCAAAGCCATGCTAGTGGCTAGGAATGGTCGCCCCAATATGATAGAAACTTCTACATAAGCTACACATTCAAGTATTAGAAAATTTTCAAAAAGCATGAACCGTCCCACTTGCACCAAGATATCATCAATAATCCCTACCAATCATTTAATTGACCGGTCAGATATTCGTAGTCTCATACTTGTGGGTCTGAGAAGACCTAGTTCCATGCACTTGAAGATTGATAAGGTCATAATAATTTATACTTGTCCTATTATCACATAAGGCACGTAAGCAATCTTAGTTTCCAATTCTGCAAAGAACAGTGAATTCACCTAGGTCTCGTTTCTTCCAGTGCCGGCAATAATGGCAGTCACTCGGTGTGTCACCTAAATCTGCTCTTTATTATCATATGGAAGCGTACTTGTGAGAAACATCTTCAGGTACTTTGAAAAACCTGACCATCTCTTTAAGAGCATCAATAAATAGTATACTTAAGGACACTTGTTTCAACATGTCAAAGTACCTAGTTGTCCTTCATCATTGTCCTTCTTTTTTAATCCATTGAAGAAAGGAGGAATAAGAATGGGGGATTTGATAAGAGAAGTGGAGCCTCCACCCTGAGTTCTTCATTTACTTCCTCAATTAAGGTTTCATCAATCACCTTTCTCGATGCTAGCTCAATATTCGGGCATAACTTTTCATCATCATGGATATGCTCTTTTATGGCTATGTCTGGTTCTAATTACAATACTTTCCCACTTCTTGTTGTGACAACCAAACAATAAGTGGAAGAATCCTCTTCATTCCCCTTGAAGGCCTCACCAAAATAAATGATAGTTGTCTCATCACGGTCAAGAACATGGTTCATATGAAAAGTCAAGAATTTGAAGTGATTCTAACTGGGCATTCACCACCTTGGTCATATTTTTTGTACTCCTCATCTTGGTTCTGTAATACTTGGTTAAGCATACTCTCTAACCTAGAGCCAGTGGAGTCAAAGTTTGGCTCTAGGTTCCAATCTTGTATTGAATGGCATTACTCATCCCAACTGCTTTGATCATCTAGACATTGTTATTTGGAACCCCAATAGCCATGATGACTTGAGGGTTGAAAGCATGAATCTTGATCATAATCATATGGAGTCTGCCCCAAATCAAATGTTGAATATGCATAGGTCATTTGTGCATCATGAACGGATTGCCTTTCAGATTCAAATAGTATTGATGTAAGTGGGAATATCCTCCATAATACTCTGAATATCCATACAGATCATCATTCAACCATGAACTCTGAGAATAATCGTGATCCATCATTTTAAAGTTAGAATGCTGACATTTACCTATTATACAACACCAAAGAAAGCGAAAGTAAAAGAATAAGGCTAATCAAGCAAACTAAACTGATAAGGCTAGATAGGAATTATGCCGTAGTCCCTGGCAATGGTGCCATAATATTTGATTCCGCTCAAATTCACTCCAACTTTTCGATAGTGTAAACGGTCGAAGCAAATGTAGAAGACAACATGAAGTTGGGTCTAATCTCGTAGAGTCTATGTTAAGACCACTCTATCTAGTACTAATCAATATAGTTTTGCAAGTTTAGAGACTATTCGAATTAATATTGGTTAAATTTTAAATATAACTATTAAATGCAGATTGCTAGGGTTGAAATCAATTTATGGAAATTCTAGGAAAGTGACCCCAATTATGGATCAATCCCCCTAAATCATCCAATATGGGTAAATTGAGAATGAGCTATGGTTGAATATGCCAGAAAAGACTTAGGCAACCCATGGGGATCTTTCAATAGCACCATAGGTGTCAATCTACTCCAATTTTGTCAAATTGAAGAGAACTCCCTTCTACCCATTGTTTGTTGCCAATTGGAATTCAACCTATGTCTAGGAGAATTCATTAAATAAGGGTTATGCCTTGATTTATTATTGATTGATTCTAACCCAACCTAAATTTGTTATTTCGAGCCTCATAAAGGTAATTGGGCAGGATTGGGTGACTTTCATCACCAATCACACACTACAAAGCAATAATCAATCAAATTTTCTAAAGCCCATAATCAATTCTACCAAATTAGATCATTAGGGTTCACAACCCTAGATATGGGTTTATTTACCCATTACAAGAAGAAGAAGAGAAAGTATGTAATTAGACATTCTCACCAATGAAATTGCAAATTGTAGAACAGATCTTGAATTGATGAGCTTGAATCTTCAAAATTACAAACTAAATCTAAGATCTACTATGAAAAGTAAAGTATTCTATCTATCTCTACTCTCTACTGAAAATAATGGTTGAAAACTCCTTGAAAAAAATAAGAAAAAGCCTAAAACAATTTAAACTCGAAGGTTCCAGGTGTGCAGGGATGAACTGTGCTTTGTCCTGTTGATTAAAATCATCCTCTATCAATCAACATTCCGTCTTTTGATTGGCAGACCTTCTTTTAAAAAGATGTTCCTCTTTGTCTTCATCAATTAAAATTTTCTTCTGCCTCATCATGGGTATGTCTTTCAATTGACGATCCGTCCTTTAGTTCGTCTCTTGGACAGATTTCTGGGTTTAACTTCTCTCTTCTTTATTTTCTTGGGTTCCTGGAACATGAAATAATGAGGCTATTTTCTACTTAATTTAGCTCCTAAACACATGCAGGATGCTATTAAATGAAGTAAAGATGTGTGATAAATTTTTGACACATCAAGTATCAGTACTGCATTTCTAATCGGGTAGAAAGGCTTAGGGTTGCGGCGTAATTACGGGTCTAGATTGATTGTTGTATTTATTATTAATTGAACTAGTTGAATATCAACAACCTCGGGAGGAGGTTGTCTAGTGGCCGGTAAGTACATTGTATCACTGAAACATTATGAATCTCGCAAGAAGTCGTTGGCTAGGGTTTTTGTCTAGAGAACGTTTTTGAGATATTTTATGAAAAGAACAAACACTATTAGAATCATGATACTAAGGGATCAAGGTAGGGTACTAACACTTAGAGAGAAAAATTCACTGACCGCTGCAAATATCACTAGATTGAGATGTGCACACAACTTGTCCTTGAAAATATATTGACAATGTTTCCACAAGTGAGGTCCTTCACAATATGGATAAGGATAACAAAAAAAGTACTCACTACTCCATTTTTCATTCAATGATTTCCTATCAAGAAGAGTAATAAAATACTAAGCATATATATATATGTGTGTGTACAAAAATAAAAAATTAAACAGACAAAAAGAAAAAAAAACTAATCTACATAAACAGTTAATGTCTAAGTTTCAAACAAGGGCGCCAAAAATTTATTGCTCTCAAATGCATACGCAATACATGATCAAACAAGTAATATAGTGATTTAAAAATGGAATGTCAAATCCACATGGATTTGTGATTAACTATTTATCAAATTAAAATAATGCTAGTTATTTATTCAAGCGATATACCTAAAGTTGCAATCATGAGCTAACTAAAAATAAACGGAAAAAGAAAATAAATAATGAATAGTTAACCAAGAAAGAACAAATTTCTATGTTATCAATGATATGAATGTTTCAGGGTTGCAGTTGGTTTACCAATCCTATTGAGTCTTGAACTATTCCTCTTCGATGAATTATCAATGATTGCTAATTAACTGAATTTTTAATACTCATAATATTCTCTGAAATTATTATTCACCTATTCAAAATAGATCGCTGACTATATTTCTGTGGAATTAATCTATTAAGAATGCATATTGCTTGCGATATTTAATTGAATAAGGTAACTAGGTATATCCCTATTCTAGCCACGGATATATGCCTTAATCTAGGATATTACATCACGTCCTCATTAATTCTTCTCCAATATAAGAACAACTTTCCCAAGAATATCTTAGATAGTCGATAGAACTTAACAATTGTCCAAAAAATCAAGCAATTATACACACAATTAAAGAAACAATAACAAGAGATAATTTGTATTAAGATAAAAAAGAATTCTCAAATGCCAATATTCATGGTTCACTATGTCGCACCCCATTTTTCTCGCAAAAAGCAAAACTTGACACGTGACAACTCCCTTAGGATTATTTTAAGAGAAAAGTCATCACCTAGTGAATTATGGTGCATTAGGGCACTAGACAAAATTAATTACACGGAAAAAACTGTTTAACCAGCCTACGCTATCAGAGTCGGGTAAGGTTTCAAGTTACCTCAAAAAGAAGGTGTTAGGCACCTTTCGAGGTCCACAAATGTGGGTCCTTTTCGGATTTACTAATTATGTGGGAAAAATTTATCAAGCAACAAACATCAATTATTATTATGTCTAAATAACTAGGTGAGTTAAACAAGTATTGTAAAAGAATAACATAAGATAATTTGAAATAAACATTTACAAAGACGTATGCTAAAATGTACAATTGAATAAAGAAGTAATAAATCAAAGAAAATTCAGATAAGTGAGAAAAAGAAAAATTGAGCTGTTATAAACATATTTGTATTATAGTGAATGTCAATAAAGGTATTTGTATTGTAGTAGGATACATGTATTTATATTATAGTGAAAGTCTATGTTTTGGAGAAAAATTAGGAGAAATTATCCCTATAAATAGAGGGGTTCTCCTTCATTGTATTNATCCCATCAAGAGAAATAAGAACTTCTCTCTTTCTCTATAATATTCTTGTTCTTTCTTTATTATTTCATAACACGTTATCAGCACGAGTCTCTGCCTTGAACACCCGCTTTGAAAGATCTGAGGTACGAAAAATTAAAATTTCTTTTTCGAAAGATGTATTACTTAACTACAAGAGTGATATTCCTTTGGTGATATTGTTTCTCTACAACTCTAATGTCTCAAAATTTGAAGGTCAAATTATTATTTTTCCCTTTCTTTTAATATGGCTAACCTTACGAAACTTGATTTCGTTGCCCTTCAAAGTTCGAGCAAGAACTACCTTTTATATGGGTGTTGGATGCTGAAATCCATATGGATGCAATGGGTCTTGGAGACACTATTAAAAATGAAAATAAAACATCAAATCAAAATCGTGCTAAGGCTATGATATTCTTGCGTCATCATCTTGACGAAATTCTTAAAATTGAATATCTCACGATTAATGATCCACTTGTTTTGTGAAATAGCCTAAAAGAAAGGTATGACCACCTGAAGATGGTCATCCACCCAAAGGCACGATGTGATTGGATCCATCAAAACTATAAGTCTGTTCATGAGTATAGCTCATCAACATTCAAAATTGTTTCTAAGTTGAAACTATGTGGAAAAACTATTAATGATGTTGATATGA
>JACEIK010002479.1:71926-82610 GCA_018107945.1 Datura stramonium
TGTCCTCAGATAATTCAGGAACTCATGAAACCCTTAATTCAGGAACTCATGAAACCCTTGATTTTACGAACCCTCTCTAATGCATCCATTCGAAAATGCAGGATCCACACTGCTTCCGATGATGTTTGATGGAACTGGATATAGATCGTGGAGACGAGGAATGCTCAGAGCTCTTTCAGTCAAAAACAAAATGGATTTCATCAATGGAACATGTATTCGACCTGCGGAAGATTCCCCTTCTTTCAGCCACTGGGAAAGATGTGACAATATGGTGACATCGTGGATTTTGAATTCACTTTCACGAGAACTGGCTGATAGCCTGCAGTATGTGAATGATGCCAGCGAACTTTGCTAGGAATTGGAGGGTAGGTATGATCAAACGAATGGAGCGAAGTTATATCAATTGCAAAAGGAGATTAATGACCTTTCTCAAGGAAACTTGGATATTATCAGTTACTACACTAAAATGAAAAATCTCTGGGAGGAGTTGAGCACGATTAATGCTAACACAAATTGCAACTGTCAATGTACTTGTGGTGTTAAGGCTGGAATGCATAAAATTGAGGAGGACATCCGATTAATTCAATTTCTTATGGGCTTGAATGAGATATACACATCTGTGAGGGGCAATATCCTAATGATTAATCCCTTGCCCAACATAGCACATGTTTCTCAATTTTGATTCAGGAAGAAAAACAATGAGAAGTTAAGCCTCATAACCTACTGGATTTGGGATCAACACATGGAGCAGCTAATGCTGGATTTAAAACCAACTATGAGGGGAAGCAAAGCTATAACAATTCTAACAGACAAGGTAGTGGTCAGTACAACAGGCAAGGAAATAATCAATTCAACAGACAAGGTGGAGGCCCAAGTGGATCTGGAGTCTATAGATTAGGACATCCCTCATCTAAATCCCAGTTATTCTATGATTATTGTAAAAAGACAGGACACACTGATGATAAGTGTTACAGATTGCATGGTTTTCCTCAGGATTTTAGATTCACCAAGGGAAAGAATTCAGCCTCTGCCTCTCATGTACATGGAGGATATGTTGAAGAAGTCAAAGGAAATGAGAATCAAAAAGTTCAGTCTAGTCAAATTAACAATAAGGGACTTCAAGGACTCACCAAAGATCAGTACAACCAATTGATTAATCTCCTTAACCATTTCCAGCCTGGACATAATTCTAGCAACATTAGTAATGCAACAGTGAATTTTTTTGGGAACACCTCAAACACTATCACTAGCGGGGCAGTAAACTTCGCAGGTATCATTGCTTACCGCTCTTTCATAACTAAGATTGATGAACTTACTTGTAACTGTGATAAATTGACTGCTGATTTCTGGACTTTAGATTCTGGAGCATCGCACCATATGACATATAATAAGACCTTGTTGACCAACACCAAAATTTTTCCTTATCCTTTCTTTGTCACACTACCTAATGGATATAAGGTTAAAGTAACAGAAATTGGTGATGTTTTTCTTAATTCAATTGTGACCTTGTATAGAGTGTTGTTTGTGCCTAGTTTTAAATTCAACCTTATTTCAGTTCATTGCTTGACACTTCACCTTCAAAGCATTGTCAGCTTTAACAGCTACTCATGTTTCATGCAGGCCCCTTCACTGAAGAGGTCTTTGGAGATTGGTAGAGCCAGAGATGATTTGTACTATCTTTATTCAAAATGTCATAACAAGTACTCAAATTCTTCAACTTCCTGCAGGCTATCATCTTTCATGCCTAGCTTACTTGATTCATCTTTTAATTTTGTTGGTTGTAATAAACAGATTTCATCTTTCACTTCAAAGAACATTGTAAATAATTCACATTCCATAAATAAAGAAATATGTTCCACTTTAAATTCTTACTTGCCTTCTAATTCTCAAGAAAATAGCATTGATCACTTGTGACACTTAAGACTATGACATGTACCCTTTGCTAAAATGAAAGGATTTCTCTCTTTACCCTCTCTAGCTTCAAAACAACCTTTTGTGTGCTCAATATTTCCCATGGCCAAACAGGCTAGATTGCCATTTCCACAGAAAAACACCTGTACAAATAAACCTTTTGAACTCTTACATGTTGACTTATGGGGTCTATATCACATTTCCACGCATGAAAATTATAAATACTTTCTCACCATGATTGATGACTACAATAGATCTATCCGGACACACCTCATGAGCTGCAAAAGCAATACACTCCAAGTCATTAAGTCCTTTGTTACCCTGATAGAAATCAATTCTCCACTACAGTTAAAGTCATCAGATTTGATAATGGCCTGGAGTTTGTCAACAATGAAATAATGAGTTATCTGCAATCTAAGGGAATTATTCACCAAAGAACATGCCCTTACACACCACAAAAGAATGATGTTGTGAAAAGGAAACGCAAGTATCTTTTTGAGACAGCAAGAGCATTATTGTACCAATCCAAATTATCACCTAAATATTGGGGAGAGTGCATTTTGACAGCCACCTACCTGATAAATAGATTGCCTACCTGATAAATAGATTGTCTACCTCAGTCTTGAATAACAAATGTCCTTTTGAACTCTTACACCAAAAGAAACCAAATTACAATCACCTTAGAGCCTTTGGATGCCTTTATTTTCCCACTGTTCTTAAAAACCACAAAGACAAATTTGAGCCAAGAACCGATCCTCACATTTTTGTAGGATATCCTTTTGGCACAAAGGATTACAAAGTTCTAGACTTAGCCACTAAGAGATTGCATATTTCTAGAGAAGTTTTGTTTCATGAATATATTTTTCCATTCAACATGTTTCCTAATCATTCTACTTTTCCCTCTATTTTGAAATCAACAGAATTTTTCTTTCATAACTCTAACAATTTGAACACTGGCACACACATGACTGATGCAAGTCATCTGAACACAAGGGGAACTACCAGTCATGTTACATATAAACCTATATCCATCAGAGATGAGGTATCATACCAAGAGTCTTCTCTGTCAAATATAAACATGCCCTCATCACCTTCTCACATTACTGAACCCCAAACTTTTTCAATCCTAGATAACCAGATCAATGATCAAATGCTCCAACCACCTGTTGAACTTAGAAGATCATCTAGACCCCATATTAAACCTGCCTACCTTCAAGAATACACATACACTCCACCTAACCTGCAGTCAACTAAGGCTCCAGTTTCTAGTGTTTGTTTTCCTAAACCTACCAATCTAGTTAGTCAGCAGGTAATAGGTCACATGTCACTTGATAATGAGCCTTCTTCTTATAAGGAGCCAGTTTGGACTCCTGCTTGGCAAGATGCTATGACATAAGAGTTTGGGGCCTTGTATGCAAATCATACATGGGATCTAATGGAGTTACCTGCTGGTAAGAGACCTATAGGGTGCAAGTGGGTTTACAAAATTAAACATAAGGCAGATGGGAGTGTAGAAAGATTTAAGGCAAGACTTATAGTTAAAGGTTTCACTCAACAACATGGTGTTGATTACATTGAAACATCTTCCCCAGTAGTGAAGATGATAATTATTAGGATACTGCTTAGCCTTGCTGTAAAGAAGGGATGGTCAATTTACCAACTAGATGTCAATAATGCCTTCCTCCATGGGGACTCAAATGAGGAAGTCTACATGGAAATTCCACCAGGCTTGTTAGTGACTCATAAGGTACTAGTGTGTAAGCTGAAAAAGTCACTCTATGGTCTGAAGCAAGCTAGTAGATAGTGGTATGAAAAGCTGAAAGAATCTCTCCATTCCGAGGGGTTTACACATTCTACTAGTGATTATTCACTGTTTTGTAAGAATGGAGAGTCTATAGTGTTTGTTGTTGTGTATGTGGATGATATAACCCTCACAATAACTTATATGGAAGAAATCAACCATTTGAAAGTATTTTTGCACCACCAATTCAAGATTAAAGACTTGGGGAAACTTCACTACTTCTTAGGACCGGAGATTCTTTACAAAGATATGGCATCCTGGTCTCACAAAGGAAATTTACTATTGACCTAATCAAGGAGTTTGACTGTCTAAACTACTCCACAGTCTCATCTCCACTTGATCCTACTATAAAATTGAAAGCCACATAAGGAAAGCTGCTAATAGATCCCACTTTATACAGAAAATTGATGAGAAAGTTGAATTTCCTCTCTAATACTAGGTTAGACATTGCATTTAGTCTACAGCATCTCACAGTTCATGCAAGCACCTAGGGAGCCACACTACAAGGATGCATTACATGTATTGAGATATCTAAAAGTTGATCCAACTCTGGGACTTTTCTTGTCCAACAGCCCAGATTGCAATATCTCAGCCTATTGTGATTCTGATTGGGCTGTTTGTCCAGATTCTAGAAGATCCGTTAGTGGTTATATTGTGTTCCTTGGTAACAATTCTATCAGCTGGAAGTCTAAGAAGTAGAAAACCATCTCACTATCCTCAGTAGAAGCAGAATACAGATCGATCCGAAAAGTGGTAGGGGAATTGGTTTGGATTGAAAGACTTCTAAATTAAATGATTGTTGTGCCTTCAAAGCCAATCCCATTTTTTTGTGACAGTCAAGCAGCAATACATATCTCCAGGAACCCAGTGTTCCATGAGAGAACAAAACATATCGAAGTGGATTGTCATTTTGTTAGAGATAAGCTGCGAGAAGGACTCATTGATCTACATCATGTATCTACCTGTGATCAACTAGCTGACATACTTACCAAGGCTCTTTCCGGAGTTAAACATCACACCATGCTTGACAAGTTGTCAGTACAGTCCTCACCTCCAACTTGAGGGGGGTGTTGAGATTATTTATGCAAATTAGTTGGTTATATTCTGTTAGTTTAGTTAGTTAATTTCTGTTTTACCTGCTAAGTAGTTAGTCAGTTAGGAATAGTGGATGCTAGTTAGCATTTTAGTTTTGTGACACTTGTATATCTATTGAGTATTTCAGAAAAATGAAATCACTTTTTGATTTCCCACGTGCATTCTCAGAATATTCCCTCATCTTCTTCCTCAATGCTATTTCTCTCCCGTCTAGAGCTTGGACTCTTATCTTCAATAATGAAATTTTTAGATCAATAATCATCTCTCATTATAGTTTCGATATATATAAAATTTAAACATTTATTTGTGTTGAAAAACTAAAATTTCTAGAAGATATTAATAATTTCACAATAATAATGTAGTCATGCATAATATTCAGCCTATTCATATTAGAATCAATGTTAATTACTAAATAAACAGAGTAAAAATCACCTCGATGGGTAACTTCGTAGTTATAGAGATGAAGTTTAACGACTTACTATTATATAGTGGGTGAAATTTAATTATTTTAATATGATAAAAAATGTGATTTTATTGTTATATGTTATAATTCAGTAATCATATGTAAACTTAACCTCTTGNTATGTTAATAAGAGTGTCAATTATTTAATTCAATCGATAATTTTAAAAAATTTATAACATAGCAAATTTTTATATTAATTTTTTAAATTGATCCTCTCTTCAATTGGTACAATTTAATTAATTTTTATATTTTATTTTTTAAAATATCATGAAACAGTCACATTATTATCAAAACGTCTTATATATTTTGTAAAATAATAATAACAACAACTTTTAATATGACATATAAGTATCGAGTATACAATATTGTTCGTTAAATACATTTTTTACTATAATAGTTTGTAATGCACTTTTAATATGACATATAAGTATCGATTTATAGTATACAATATTGTTCGTTAAATACATTTTTTACTATAATAGTTTGTAATGCAGATACTTTTCTATTTTTTTCCGGAAGAAGTTGCAATTATATTACTTCATAATATGGCTTACATGCCCATAAGACAGTTTTGAATCTTTACAAATTCAATTTGGGAAATTATAATCCCAAGAGACTCTGTGTAAAAGCAAAAGAGACTCTGTGTAACACTGTTTTCAGCGCCTATCGAATTTCTAGTGTTTTAGCGGTGATGACCTTCCCACAAATTGAATAAGAGCGCCAAAGGCATGAAGCAAGTTACTGCAGCTATTCATAGCAGCCATTCCAATGCTTGCCTTTTCCTTTTCCACCCGCAAGCCTGCATCTGTAAAAACAACAATCCTATCTTGTGTGATAGTAATATTTTCATTGTTAGTTGTATTAGGCTTACAGGTAAAAATTGACTAGGATAGCAAAAAATCGTTATATTCATAAAAATCAAATAGAGCCTTATTAACTATATTATAAGGTTCACATATATCCCCATTAAAACAAAAAGAATTTCTCGTTTTCCACAATTGCCATAAAACAGACATACTTAATTGCAGTAGCTCAATTGAATTAGGGTACTGATATGTATTGCGAAATAAATCGTGCCACCAACTTGAGAAATCATTAATATTTTGTAAATCTGGCCAGTTGATAGGATATAATTTCCATACTACCTGAGCTTTAGGACACCTAAAAAGCATGTGATCACTGTTTCTGCTTCTAAACCACACACCTTGCAAGCATCACAAATACAAGGCAATCTCTTAGAAGGGGCAGCGTTAATAAGACATTTGGAATGCATTTTCTAAGAAAATGTTTATATTTTTTTTTTTACTTTCAGTGATCACAAAAAATCACAGAAAGATTTTGGGAAAGACTGAAAACTGGTTCGCGGCCTATCAGTGTTCGTATCACTACAAAGAGACAGATTTTTAGCTAGATGGTAATCAGATCTAACCTCATACTTACCTGATTTGGTAAAATGCCATATATTCTATCCGAAGTTTTGGTAATAGGTACTGGAATGGACAAAATAAAATTGATATCATTAGGAGAAAAAGGACTATGAAATTCATGAATATTCTATATGTGATTTTGTTGATCAATAAGATCATTGACCTTCAACTATATATGTTTGTCCTTATAGGGATTTAAAACCAGTTGAATTAGAAATTCATGGATCAGTCCATACAGTAATATTTTTCTCATCTCCAATTCTCCATCTAATTCTTTTTTGTAATAAATCCCTTCCCCACATAATACTTTTCCAAATCCAAGAACTCGAAGAGGGACAACGTGCATTAAGGAAAGAAATACTCAAAAAATATTTGTTTTTTAGCATCTTATGGAATAAAGAGTCTTCTGGAGTTAAAATCTTCCATGCAAGTTTAGCTAATAGAGCTTTGTTAAAAAAATTTAAATCTCTAAAACCAAGACCTCCTTTAGATTTAGCCTCACAAAGTTTTTGCCAATTTTCAAAATGTATTTTTCTTTTCTTTTCATTGCGTCCCCACCAGAAATTAGAAAAAATAGTAGTAATGTCTTTACTTAAGGTGTTACATAAAAAAAAAAATCATATTTCTTGTAGTGTCTTCTTTTGTGGATGTAGGTTGATTGATCGAACCACGTTAAATTATTGTGTCTCTTTTGATATATTTCTCATTTGTCTTCTTATTTTACCGTCTTTCAAGACTTATTATGTTATAACTTACGCATGACACTTGATTATTTCGAACCTAATACTTTTTCATAATTATTTTTTTTTAAATCATTGATACCTCTAATGCAAGGGCAATTGTTGAGAGGGAATCTCGAATTTGCCTATAAATTAGGCTTGTAATTGACGGATTCTGATTTAGTAAGGCCCATATAAATACGAATATCAAATGAGAATTTTTTTAAAGAAAAATAACAAATCAATTTTTTTGTTTGATATTAAATAATTAATGACATTCAATTTTCCAACTCACAACCATATTACAATATTTGACAGTTGACATTATCCACTTATATAAATATCGTATAACAATGTAATGAATAAGTTAAAGTTGTCTTTTAACAGGGTAATGAAATTTTCTAATATAAATTCAGATTAATCAAATCTAAAAAAAATAAAAAAGAACATATGATTTGTGGTGCAAAATAGTGAATAATGTATGTAGTCGACTAGGGCTTCTCATAAGGAAATCAAAATGTCAAAGTAATTTTTGTTGAACTAATATTCTCTTTACATTTTCTTCTGATGTCATGTATGTGTTATCCATTTATACAATATTTATTGCTTTATGTTACAAGCATTACGTAGCCATTATTCGTCTATAGGTTCCCTAAACTTGTTAGTCAATGCAATCCTTTATTATACTCGACATGGAAAATCAAATATGGGAGTAAATTGTATAAAATAGATGAGAAAGAGCATCGACTCAAGACTCATGATTCGAGGATCAGGAAAAGAACGCCAACACGTAGGCAAAGTCATATGATGTATTTGTTAAAAATAACAAACTAACAATTGACATTTGTAATGGTATTGTTCGATTAAAATGATTTTATTGATAGGGCTCAAATGAAGTTATTTCATTGATCGTAAAAATCTATAAATAGGTGCACTGTTCACTTGTATAATCCGCTGCTGAAGAAAGGAATACAACAATTTCTTTTATTTTTTCTCAAAAAATCTTTTTTCTTCTCTTTTTATTTGTCGGAAGCTTGCTATGAACACACGTTCCAAATAGTGTGGTGACTACGAACAAATTTTTAAAGCTTTATACCGAAATCTTTGCTGTAAATCTTATTATTTCGAGTACTTTATCTATCTTCTTTCACACGTTAATCATATTAATACTATATCAACTCACACACATATCGAATTCGTGGGTCAAAATATATCGCATGTTCTTGACCTTGCTATAAATTCAATTATACTAATTTCTTTGTAAACAAACATAATTCATTTATTTTTATTAACAAAAGAACTGCAACGGCTATTTTTCAAATGCGCATATGAAATAAACTCACTTCAATATAATAGTCCACAAATTATATAGAAAAAGTAAGTTGCATTATACAAGCCCGTGCGAGAAACTCCACCAAGAAAGCATGAACACATCATTCATTTAAACCAACATAACTACTTATCTACAAGAAATATTTCAACTAAACACAGTATTACTGATTTTATTATAAGAAATCAAGTGGTAGATTATAAGGTTCTATTCTAACCAAATACTAAGTTTTTTATTTTTTCCTGTACTTCCCAATTTTGCAACAAAAAATTAAAAGAAGATATTTCGACCATGCATTTCACCAAATATAAAACATGTTTAAGAGATACTTAGGTACAAAGCTAATAAGATCGATAATATTTTGTTATTTTTCACTAGTATTTTTCCAAATTTTATTATTTTCATGTTTTAGTAGTTCGACCTAGTTTTTTTTTCTTTAGTTTTACGAGAGTTTCACCTCAAACTTTGCGTAGTAAGTAATTGACAATTTGATATTTTTATATTATTTGAAGAAAAATAATTAAACTTGTCTATATTAAAAATAATATTGCCCCTCAAACACTTTTGATTTCTGAATTCGCCTAAGTAAGAGTAGTTTTCCGATGGATGAATCCCTTTCTACCCCCTCTACCTCCGCCTATACATCCCTCCATCCTACCACATATATTCCTCCTTAGTAAAGTTAAAGATAATGGGTGTGTTTGATATGGAAGGATAATGTTTTTCATTTTCAAAAAAAATAAGTGATATTTTAATTTATTTTTTTGTATTCGATATGCAAATAAAATATATTATTTTAGTGTGATAAAATTACGAGGATGATGGGTGTTATGAATGGGAGAAGGAAAGGGGGAGGGCCTGGGGGTGTGCAGGGAAAAAATTCAAAAGTTTTACTAATCGGACACGAAAAAATAAAAAAATATTTTTGATACAGTATTTTTTCGTCCGAATAAACCTAATATCTATCTCATAAAGTTGTGTCAAAAACAAAAGAGGAAAAGGAACAGAATTAGTAAGGAAAGAAAGTTGCAGAGGCCTAAAAAAAAGCCTATCTAAAAATGCGAAGACTGGTAGGTAGGTAAGAGAAGGTGCAAATTAATTAAATACTTATCACTAGTAATTAAAACATCTGCAAAAGAAAATCTCCAGCTTTCGAAATTCTGAAGGTTTTGCTGGCATTTCTGTACTATTATGGAAAGATTTTTTTTTTATTTTTTTGCAATTTTTAATATTAAAGAATAAAAAAAGTTTTACTTTGACAGTTCTTCCCTCGTAAGCTAGCTTTTGGGGTTGAGTTAGACTTAAGATTTATTTTTTTATATTATATTAGAGCAGGATTCATCTCACTAATTTCCATATTAAATAACTCACCTACCAAATATTTAACTTTAGATGTGAGATAAGATATATTAAAAAAATAAAAAAAAGATTTTATATTAATATTTAATAAGATAAATGATCTTCTTAAATAATCCTCTTCTCGCTAACTTTTAAAATTAAATTAAATTCAAAATTCATTCCGCTGCGCTTTAGCCTAAATTCATTGAACTGCTAAAACATCATCATCTCATTGGCTGCATTGTGTGGTTGAAAAGAACAAGATCCCAATCTCCTGTTAACACCCATTTTTAAAAAGTTGGCAAAAAAGTTTGTGCCCCATTTATGTGAACTTCAGTTTCCTAATTGAATACCACAATTTTTAAAATATCTTCTTTCACTTTTTTATTATCAGAATCCTGTTGGCAGTTGCCACACAATCTTTAATAATTTATTGTATTATTCTTCGTGTAGGATAGAGTTATTATAAAATAAAAAATAATAAGATACATAAAATATAGATAATACACAAATTTAAAAAAGAATGAGAAATAGAAAAAAAGTGATCACATTAAATCGATTATTATATTAAATGAGACTTATTATCGTTAAGAATACAAT